>VNJU01004941.1:0-55106 GCA_008042675.1 Drosophila seguyi | reverse complement strand
AAAACTTTTGTTACTTTGTTTATTTATGGCTTTTGTAAGACGGTTTTCGAATTTGTTTAAAATAAATTTATTAAAAGTCAAGAAAGGAAGCTAACTTCGTCATGCCAAAGACTAAATACCTTTGACTTGACTTTTTTCTGACTTTTTCGTTTTCTCGGGTACTGACATAAAATAAATGTTTCGAGAAAAAAATATTCCAAGCGAAAAATGTTGCGAACGGCCTTAATTAAGCGAGCAACAAAGCCAAACAGATATACATATATTTTCCTATGGACGCTATATGATATAGAGGTTCGATTTTGATAAAATTAAAACAAAAATTCTGGAATAATACAAAATTTTGAAAATATGTTAATTTTTTTTTTTAATTTTTATTTTTTTAAATGTAAGAATAGATTTTAAAACTAAACAAACAAATATTTAGTGCGAGCCTCCAGGGCCATCGACTATATACATGGTTAATAGTGTCTTATATACAGTATTATTTTACAATTTTGTTTGCTGTACAATTTGTTGTTGTGTATGAAAATGTGTTAAAAATTAACTAAGTTATAATTTTTTTATTAAAATTTACCGATCGCCTATGGCTATGATATAATCATCCGATCCGGCCCGTTCTGACTTATATAGTAGTAAGAGCATAGAAGACTATCTGCAAGGGTATAAAAATAAGTCGATTGTTTTTGGCAGCAACCAACGGGAATTCCAGTGGCAAATCCTCAAATTGAACAAGATGAATCGTAGAAACTAAAAATATCCCTTTCAAAAAAGTTTAAACGTTCTCTTCTAAACAGTTAAGGCTCCAAACTTATTAGGAATATCGCCATTGCGGGAGCATAGGGAGCTATGCACATTTTTATGCATCTAAAACCTTGTATTGTCTAAACCCTACTCTCGATTTACTACTTAATCTTACCTGTTGATTAAAATAAACTTACTTGGAACATTTTTTTTGATGTTTGGTCAAATAAAAAATGGGACTTATTAGACAAACATAATTGCAACCTTCTGAATAAAGAATCAGGCACAGCAGGTGCCCATTCGGAAGGTATTTAATAAAATTATATTAAGTTAAAATCATAATACAAAGCCAGAATTCCAAGGAATTTTTGCACTATTTTATTGCACAACAGGTGACTTTCCCACACTGTGCATATATTCGGGATAATTCCTCAAAAGTCTCCCCCTCCCGGCAAATGGAAAATATGTACTACAAATGCTCAAGAATGTTTGTTTGTGTAAGCAGAGATACATATCAAATACGCCCCCATTTGCTGGGTTAAGTGAGGCGAATAATTCATGTCAATATCAAAACTCATTTACCTGCGGTTGCCTCAGTCTTTCATCAAAAACCTTGTGAGGCAAAAGCAACTGAGAAGTAGATCAAAAGTGGGAAATCGGAGGTGGGGGCCGGGCAGGACGGGGACGAGCCCAATTGAGGAAATGCGTTCAGCTGGAATGCCGCTTATAAGCCATCGTTGACAACACAACCTGGAAACCGACAGGCGACAGGCGACAGACGACTGTGTCGGAATCAGGATTAGAAATATGGAAAAGTTTTGTCTCAACTTCCAGATAGGCAAGCGCCAACGAACGATTTTAATTACTTTGGCCCAGTCATTCATTCATTTCCACTTGTTGGCCCCCAGTTAAAAGTCAAAAGAGGAAGCGCTCTGCGAATGGTAATTCCATTTCCATTTCGGACATTTCACGCTCGAAAGGATTTTATCCGACACCGAGCCCCACTCCCCACTGCTGCGATGTCTATCGCCCCTTGGCCATTACAACTTATTGCAACTCCTGTGGCTACTTTTAATACACTAAATTAACTTTTTCGTGGGCCCAGCCACCCACTTTATCTGTCGGTTATCTCGCCTTTTGTTGATTAATAGCTTTGCGGTAATTAATTCGCCATGAATGATGTGCATTTGTAAGGAACGAGATAGGAAGGGAATATGAATGGAAATCTAAGTTCATTATTGCGGAGCATCTATGTGAACATAATGTCGGAAAGAGTTTTAATCTTTTTATCTCGTCAGATAAAATCCATAATGTGTTAATTAGTTATAAAGGTGCGTTTAGTCGGGATGATGAAGGGATCAGATTTCTTGGGGTATCGCTGTGGACTTAAAATCAATTAAAAAGGTGTCGAAGGTATGTCACATTACATCGTTACTTCTTTATTTAATAACGGCAAAAGTTATATAAAGGAAATATAATAGTACATTATTTTCCCTGTCAAGTTGAAGAAGCGTAGACTAATTAACTAAAATACATTTTGAGACCAAGAATGCCGTGTTGTTTTACTGTATTGTCTAATAACTCTCATGTTCATTTTCAAAATATACTCTTATTTGCACATTTCTTTAACCAAAAAAATGAATTAATTTTCAACCGAATTAAAGTCTGTAGCATTCTTATAACTTTTGTATAGTTTTTAATTCTGTAAAAACTAAAACTAGTTACTTTTCACTCATAAAATTAGGCTTTTGCTTCCTCTAAACTCCATTAACATTCAGTGGCTCCTTCATCGTTCTTCTGAGCCCTCACATTAACTGGAAATTATCTCATTATATCTGCACTGACAACGAGTGTGAACTTCTGGGTTCCGGCGGCGCAAGAAACTTTATGCCCACCTACTGGTTCGGCTCTTACCAATGACTTCCGTCATCACCGGCACACTCAAAGTGTAAATTTGCATTTGCTTCTAATTAAGAGAGGGAACAAGAAAGTGCCCAGACCCGGCCCAGAGCCCGCATCGTTGCATCGCAAGATCGCAGCATCCCGGCATCTTGGTAGCTCGGAAACTTTGCATCTGCAAATGGAGGAGCACTTGCGGCAATTGCAATTTAGAATTTTCAATTATATTTATATTTTTTATGAGGTTAGCGGCTGGGTAATGGGTGCAGGGTAGCGGGTACCGGGTAGCGGGAAATGGAAAATGGAAAATGGAAAACGGAAAACACCCCTTTGGCCCGCACACACGGAAGCACTAGAAAACTACAAATCAAGTGCCACGCACGCAAATTTCCTTTAATTAAAACCAAACTTTTAAGAGCCCCTCGTCTGCATCTTCTTCACGTTGCCGCCCCGTCCCCGTTGCGCTGCAGATGCATCTTCGCCTCGGTTACCCAACTGCAAACTACTCGGTCTCAACTTGAGCGGATCCAAGGCGACATCATCTCCGAGTGGAAGCCAAGGTGCGGGCCGCTTTTGTCGCTCGCCAGCCCCTGGTGATTACGGCCCAAAGTTTGCTGAGGTGAAGAAATACAATTAGCGAGTAATATAAGGACAATATTAGTGCATATGGCTGTGGTAGATAGTTGACGACTTTCTGAAAAGTGTCTACAACCAAAGCATATAAACTGTTATTGTAAATGTACTTCTTTCTTTCAAGAATGTCTTGCATTGTTTATTATTTTCTAAATATTTAGATTTAAATATTCATAGTTTTATCTCAGCAGCTATTAAAATAAAAAGCCTTCACTTAGTATTAGTGTAAAGTATGTCTATTGAATCTAAAATTAGATCATCAAGAATATGATTCCGAGTAAGCTGCACAAATAATTGAACTTCCCAAGTTCTTAGACAAAAAATCAACCCCTATTCGGGCTTATGAAAACCAAAGCAAAGCCTAGGAAAATCTCTTCGAAACTTGATTTGGAAATTGTTCCAGGACAAACATCCATCAACAAGTAAAATTCAGTTTGTGCCGGAAAAGCATTCGGTGAAAAACCCCACTGAGTAAGGGTGGGAGTGAAAGAGCAAACTTCTCCGCCCCAAAGAAGCGAACCGGATGCAGTAAAAAAGTTTCCTAACCCATATTAAAACATATTTGCGCCAAAATATGCAGATGCCAGGAGAGTGCAAGGAAGTTGCCGAGCGTATATGCCGTATCTCTGTGAAGGCAGGTGGCGGGCGACGGGCGGGCTGGCAGTCAATTGCTCATTGACTTGGCTCAAAAATTGTTGAGTGTCGAGTCCTAAGTCCTAAGCCCCTGCTAACATGCCAAAGTCAAAATGCAGTTGCAGCGACGGTGCACAGGGATAAAATATGTAACACAAAGTAAACTTTTAATACCAAAAATCGTGATTTCTTTATCTTTTGAGCTCTGTGTAGTTTTTAAAAGGATTTCATTCTTTGATCAGTTGGATCTTAAGTAATCGGTACTAAGTATTCTGTTATTTATGTTTCTCTGAGTGTACCGCGTGGAGTGATGGGGTGGAGCCACAGCAAAGTTCCCAGCACCAGATATGGAAGAACCGACTTCTTCCTCTTTGGCGTCCCATTTTTTCGGGTTTAGTTTCCAGTTAAGTTTACGTGAGCGTGGATTTCAAGCTGTGCGCGCACATAAGTTTGTGGCTTAAGCATGTGAAATTCATATGGATGGCAGCGCACACCCCCTGCCCCAACTCCTCCCACCTTTCCCGCTCACCTGCATGAAGGGCATAAAATACTGGCAGGGCTAATGCATTGCCAGCAACCCTAATAACCTTAGACATCGCGACGACGCAGGGTGCGCCGGGCCGAAAAAGTCACACAAAGTTACTGGCGCAAAAAGTTTAAAATTAAACGTAGTTGGATTCGTTGCAGGGGGTTAAGGAATAGGAGGAATAATAGGTAGAGTATGAGTATCCCCTCTCTAAGATCTAAAAGGGTTGGCTGTCATGTCTTGAATAAAATACTAAAGGCAAGAGACCACTAACGGAAGGGTTAGTCTTTTTAAAACATCCCAATTTCCTATATAATAAAATTCATATTAAAGCTAAAAGTATAGTATAGGTCTGCAAAATATAAAACCCCAAAAAATTCTATTACAAAAATTACATTAAATAAAATAAAACACCACAAAGAAATGAAATCGAGAGAAAACTCCGTACCGTGCTGAAGCTAATTATGTTTATGTAAAGTGTTTTTTAGGCTGTAAGTCTAATGCAATATAATTTGAACAAAATTATTGAAAATTGACGGTAATTGAAATGAATTCAAACAAATTTGAGTGCCCGCTGCTGGGTGTCGTGTCGAGCCCCCATCAAAGGAGTCAAAGAGCGCTGAGCGTTGCAACTTTGACACGCGACGAAGAGGTCGCCGCACGAGAGTTCCTCTTCAAGCTCTGCAATTTCGCGGGCCCAGGCTGGCGAAGGGGTTCATTAGGCATTTTACCAAAATTACTGCACATTTTCAGGGGGAAAATTCTGTATGATTAGGCTTCAAACTAGTGGATTATTTGTAGTGTCGGAGTCTTTCGTTTAAAGTCAGCCAGCTTACTGGGATTAGCCGTGCGAGCTGTGCCAGCGGAGCTACAACTTTCACCGGATAATGTCATAAGTCCCCACTCTAAACAGCTCACTTACCCACCAGGATTGAGACCCTGCTGCTCGACTGGAAACAAATTCAATGAAAATAAAAATAATTTAGCTGCAACTAAATGAGCCAAATAAATTCATTTAGGGCTTTATGCGCTCCACTGAAGTACACCCAAAGACGCAGTCGTCTTTCACGTCCGCCCCTTTGGAAGGCTGCCTTGCTGGCTGGCTGGCTGGCTGGGAGGGTTGCGGGCCAAGTTAAAGCCAACACGTATTGCCAAACTCGATTGCCGTGGGCGCCGCAACAAATGCAATTTCACTTCACCCCAGTCGGTGCCGAGGGTGTACAGCTTGCAGCTCGCAAGAGCAGCGTAAAAATTCCAGCAGCAGGTGATTCCCCTTCGAAGCACTTATCTTTCGAGCGAGCTCCGTTCGCCGTGCTCGTGTCAAATGGCGGACAGCACTGGGAATCAAAGCAAACAAATAACAAAACTAAAATATTTCTTTTGATTATGCCAATGGAGATTGTTTATCGCTAGAAAATGCCACGAAGTAGGGCGATTTGTTGTTCATTTCAAATGGCTTGTATATGCTTGTGCTTGAAATTAAATTACATAATTATTCATAATTTGTTTACTTTAAAATGGTTGGTAAATTCACAAAATATGTACTCAAATCATGATAGTTCGAATGCTATTATGATATCTATTTAATTTATTTAATGCCAGGATCATAATCTTTTCATTACAAATTAATTAAGTGCAAAAACATTCTAACACTAAGATTTTTATAAATATTACATCCCAAAATCATGTAAAGTAAAATTCCCTTACTAATAGAATTCGCTTGTCATTGGTACCGATCTCGATTTGAGAAACGTGTATCCCTACTTTTATTAATACAAAAAAAAAAACACATTTAAATTTTAATCAGAAAACTATACAAGTTCATAGCTCTAGTCACGCACCTGGCGCCTGTTCGCTGGCAAAACAAATAAAAACCAAACCAAAAAAATCATAAATATAAAACCAAAACAAATTCAAAACCGGATCGAAAGAGAAACGTTCGGTCAGCATTGAGGGAAGCCCAACCGTCTGGACCAGTGTCTGGCTGACAAGTTGCTTCCGAATGCGGGTAAAGAACCCCAAAGACATCAACCTCGTAGGTGGGCGATCGACTTGTATAAATAGAGAAAGACGCCGAGGAAAGGGCTCAGTATCAAAAGCTGCTTCAAGCCATCCTCATCTGCTGGATTATATCCTGTCAACGAATTTTATATACAAACTAAACATGAAGTTCCTGGTAAGTATAGCCTGGCGATCAACACTCGGCAGAAATTAAGGACCCTTCCAATTCAGGTGATCGTTTTTGTGGCCCTGCTTGCCCTCGCCTCCGCTCATCCACAATTCGGCTTTGGTGGATTTGGAGGATTTGGTGGACAGCAGCAACAGCAGCAGCAAGAAGGATTTGGAGGCTTCGGAGGAGGCTTCGAGCAGCAACAGCAGCAGCAAGAAGGATTCGGAGGCTTCGGAGGAGGCTTCGAGCAGCAGCAGCAACAGCAGCAGGGAGGCTTCTTCTAGGCTTACTTTATTAAAGCTTAAGTTAAATAAAAGATAATATTATATTTAAAACATATATAAGATTTTAAATTTATGGGATTGATTACCAATTAAATAGATTTAAGGGAGCTGCTTAGATAGCCCCTGAATTTTTAAGCTTATAAAATAAAACAATAGTCTTTTTATATTCAAGCTTAAATTTTTCCAGTGCAAAACAAATGAATAATTCTGAAATTTAGAGCATACTGGTTTAAGACGTTAATTCCAATTTTTATGGGGGGAAAATACAATCTAAACTTAATCAAAAATTATCACATATTACAAATTAATTTAATAAACATCAATGCCTTCAACATGCACTTATAATTTATCTACAAATATTAGACCCTGTACTTCTTGGATAAAAGATTATATGTTAAATATTTTAATATTATATCTCTACAAATATTATACCCTGTACTTCTTGAATAAGGGATTATGCATTTCACACATTAACAAATATTTAGCTTAGATAACGCTGAGCAAAATTTTTAAGTATGTAATAAACATTCGGAAGTATATTTCTCCCTAAAATTCAAACTTTTTTTATAATAGATAATGTAACTAATTGAAAAAGTCCCCATTCAAATTATATTAAACTCATTGACAGAAGTGCCCATTCAGTCTCGGATTTTTGCCCTTTTATCATTAAAAGAAAGCGATTACTGTTTAATGCAATTATAATGACATTTATGTCAAATTGCGGAAGTTATCGGCTTTATTTACTTAATCAGTGTCAGAAATAAATTCGTATTGAAATTACACATCGGTAGACAAAAGCTAAAATAGAATAGAATTGAATTTTAGTGACTCATCGAAAAATTCGTGAATAAGTATGCGAAAACTCTAACGTTAAAAATCACTTCATTTGATTAGAGGTATGAATTCGTCAGAAATCGTGAGACTTACTTACTGTGGGGTATTTGGGCTTTAAGCTGTTAATTCAAAAGACCGTTAATTAATACATAAAATAATTATATATGAATATACAATAAAAAACATTATTACTAATTTTAAATATTCCTTTAAATATGCTCTCTTTTTTATTTGTTTATTTGAAATTCTGTTCTGCTTAGTGTACAAGATTTTATTACGCTAATATGTATATTGTATTGTAAAATTTGTCAATAATTAAATTAAATTCATGTTATCATAATACAGTAAAACCTACAAAAAGCTGAGCAATATATTTTACAATCCTATAGGAATGGTTATAGATAGGGCTATATATATATATTTATTTCGTTTATTTAATACCCACTGTGCAACGGAAAACCTGTCTTTTCAAAAAGCTGAGCAATATATTTCAGAATCCTATAGTAATGGGTATAGATAGGTCTATATATATATTTATTTCGTTTATTTAATACCCACTGTGCAACGGAAAACCTGTCTTTTCACAGAGGTTGACAACCATACTTAAGGTTTCATAAACAAAAAAAAGCCCCGCCGAAAACAAATGTCTATGATCGGCGCAAGAGGGAAGTCCACGCTGTGCTCGGCCCGTGTCCAACCAGTTTCGAGTGGCTATAGTCCAAACAAAAATCCGATAAATACTCACAGCCGGCGTACATAAGCCTAACAGTTGGCTTAGGCATTTCAACGACGTAAGATAGGAAGTTATTTGGACAACTAGACAACAGAATTGAAGTTAAAAATGAAATTTCTGGTGAGTTTGAGCCTAAAAAGTTTAAAAAAAATGCTAAATTAGAGTATAAATAAAAAAAGCACTACTGCAATTTATTAGGAAGTTGGGCTTTCAACTTATTACTTTGCCATTTTCTAAGAGCCTTAAGAATCTAGCTAACAATTAATATAATTTTTTTTAAAAGACTAGACTCTTGTTTTTGGAATGTACTTATATTTTCTCTGATCTTGATTTAACCATTAGATACTCGTCATTGTGACTCTTGTTGCCTTGGCCTCGGCTCAGTTTGGACTCTTTGGAGAGTTGGTGCGGGATGTTGAGCAATTCGGACAGCAGCAGCAGCAACAGCAACAGCAGAGCGGCTTCGGGGGAGGGCAACAGGAGCAGCAGCAGGAGGAGGGCGTTGTCTTCAGAGGTCCTTTTGGCGGCAGTGTTGAGTTCTTCCAGGAGCAGCAGCAACAGCAGCAAGGTGGCGGCGGCGGTGGCCAACAGCAGCAGCAGCAGCAGCAGGAAAATCTTTTCAACTTTTTTGGCTGAGCCTTAACAGCAATGTACCTGAGTAACAGTCTGAACACAACCATCACAATTCAAAATAAAGCCATTATCGATGCCATGAATACAAAATACAAAAGCAATAAGGTAACCCTGGAAAATTTGGTTTTAATCTCTTGAAAAGGAACTGATTTTCCAGTTTCGATAAACTTAAGAAATAACATAACGAACTATGCCTGATGATACATTGATTCAAATTCCCAAAGGATTTCTCTAGCACCCCTAAACTGTATATAAGCTTCACCAAATCAAATGAAAGCACTTAATTGATGACGGCAGGGATCAGGGGAAATTTGCCTCCTGTTTGTAAGCGAATCTCACAATGGCTTCGTGTCAAAATCGCGATGATGGCCATGGCCAAATGTTATGGGAAAAGTTTTTAAGCCAAAAATCGCAAAACTCTAATGAGTGCTATCGTTAAAATCAGGAGACGGAAAGCGGTGGGACTTTCGGTTGCTTTATCCGAAAGCACCGAAACACCATCAAAGTCATTAAGCGGAAAACCCTTTTGGCTTCTTTTCCACGCATTTTCATTTCGCCTCGTAATGACTTCATCCCAGCCAGCCCAGAGTCTTTGGGGTTTTGGTTCTGGTTTTGTTATTGGAGACAATTTCGAAGCCATTCGCCAGCCAGGCAGCCCACCCACCAAGAAAGCCAAGAACACCAGGACCACGACCGGGACCGACAGTAACAACAACACTCGTAACTACAAAACAACTTTTTAATTGCAATTAAATACGTAACAAGTTTTTAGTTGTAAGTGCGACGAGCGTCCCGTGAACACACAGAGAACTTGGCCGTGCCCCCGGATGGCTCCTCCGGACGCCGGAGTGTCCATTGGTGCCGCTTATTGTTGTCGTGGCTTACCCTTATCTCTCCCCGGCTATCTGCTCGGCACTCGTATATATGAAATTGCCATTGAAGTGTTTCGCCCTGTGTGTATATTGCAAAATTGAGTTGTGCGCTTTGGGGTTTTAATTGTTAATTGTTGGCTCAGCTTGCTGGGCAGGGCGGCGTTTTTGACGTCAGCCAACTTGATGACAGTCGACGGGGGCTATGTGGCTTGGGAGTGGGTCGGGTTTTCCCAAGAAAAGCGCGCCTGGGGGATTACTCTAGCGAGGCTGAGGCTGAGAAACACTGCCTGATGGAGGAAGAATACGATTTTATGGATTAGGGAATCAAGTGGCAGCCCTTAATGACTTTCGGGTTAAGTGGGGAAAGCACATTTCGTACGGATTTTAAGTCAAATCGTCAAGTTTATCGAGGCAGACGAAGCCAATCAGTACTTAATGCAGCAGAAGACTGGTAAAATAATTACAAAATATTGAATTAGGAACTTGAGTTTGTCTAACAACTAGTTTCAACTACTTTTATTAATTGCCGTTTCGATGTTTGCTTGTCCTGGGGGGGAGTTGAAGGTTTATTTTCGAAAAAATACGAAAAGTATACTATGTAAAATGATATAGTTCAACGAGACCTCTTTAGTTGCTGAATTAGGAGCCTAACAAAACTGGAATTCTGGCCATGGATTTCTTCAACGTTTTTTAAAAACATGTCAGTATTTTCAATGGCTAAGAATTTTTGAATGATTTATTACATTTTTATGTTAGAAATATGCTGAGAATTTATTATCCAGCAGATGATTTTTAATAGCTTAATGTGGTCTAAATATTTAGTACAATTTTAAAACTGTCAAAAAAATTATTCGCAGTTTTCTTATAAACCTTCCTTCTGAAAGTGCAAATGGTTAATAAGTAAACAAGAAAATATAGTTTCTTTAACATTCCATACACAAACTAGGATTATTTATGAAATAAGTATTATGTTCTTAATAGTAAATATAATAAGTAAACAAGGACAAATAGTGTGTTTACCCTCCCATACACGAACTATAAATATTTATGAATTAAGTATGCTGATCCCACAAATATGTATAATAATTATTTATTATTTTCGGAGTAAGCACTCCCACTCTGTCAGTATTATTATATTCGAAGAGCAGACGACTTGGCCCTAGAAGCATCTCAAAAACATGGCGAATGTCTTGATTTCGTTGATATGCATGCCATTTAATTTGAATGCAAATTAAAATATGATGGGGCCACTGATGTTGTCGCTCAACCATTTACCTTTCCCATCTAATGATCCTTTATGGGCGCCCACCTGCCCGGGGGCCATCGCCACTTGCCAAAGCTGTCCAAGTAACCTCCAAGTGGCTGTTTTTCTTACCTGTGCCGGGATTTCTTTTCCTTTTGCTCACTAATTTGGCCGCAATTTACATAAAGGCCGCGCGGGCCCCAAATGTTGTTAGCTATGGTAATTTTACATACCTCCTCCTTCGTTGCTTATTTTGAGGGCACCAACAGAAAAAGTGTAATTTCTTTTACCATTCAACTTGATTAAATTAGAGTAAGGGAATGTGCGAGAGCGGGACTGAGTCCTAATGAGAGACAGCTGCATTTTAGTGCCTGTCCGAGAATATTACCCAGTCCCAGTCCGAGTCGCAGGCTCAGCTCCAGCCCCACTAGCGCCACTATCCACAGTCTGTATATATAGTGACAGATGTATGACTTGGCATTTATAGTTTTGAGTCGCAATTTTCGGTGATTTATTTATGCATGAAATGCAAACAAAATCAGAATAATTACCAACAAAACCCAACTGAACTGACAGTTGGACAGACCGCCCAAACAAAGCAAGAAGTACGATGCGAGCCGGAGCGACGTTCAACGGAGAATATTGCAATGCACACAGTCAGTCAAACAGACAGGAACACAGGCAGCGACTCTTGAGCTGTCAGATGGCAACTGTGGGGGAATATTATAATATTTGCAATCCGTAAAGAGCTGTTTCCCCATTTATTTATGTGGCAAGAAGTTCGCTTAACGGGGCTATATGGATAAGTAAGCAGGAGATGTGAGTGGAAAGAAATTACGCAACAACAAAGTAGGAAGCGATAGGATATGGTAGGATGTATGTGCATCGGGGGGAGAATTATATTTCAACAAAAATTTAACTAATAACTTATCGAAATTATCGTCAGACATATCGAAAATTAAAATATTTAAAAACATCGTATCAAATTTCAACATCATAAACATTTTATCCGTAAAACAACAAAACTACAAAAAAATCTAACCGAAATTTAAAATATTTATATTACCTATACCAGAAAAATGTCATTTAGTCGGTGAGTATTTTTGTCTGAATATATCTTAAATATCTTTAAGACTAAAGTCTTGACGACAGAAAACAAAGAATTGGATTATCTTTGGCAAGGAAATATAACTGATTATATATGTTTCTACGAGTATATATTTTATTTTTCGTGCCATCACTAGTTTCTAATAAAAATACATGTTCGAAAGAATAACAAACATTAAAGATGATAAGTGTCTTAGAGGCTCCCAAATTATTAACATCCTTTTGTTATTTTGATTAATTTTAGGTACTTTCTGTGGGTAGTATACACTTTACAGTTGATAGATAATATAAATATATAATAGTTTATATTATATTATTTTTACTTGGTAAAGACTTTATGTTTGCAAAATAATAGCACCTAGTGATGATATATGTATACGTATTTGATATACCTCGAGACTTTCTAGTTTTTGGTTTAATTTTAATTACTTTTGTTTCTCTTCTGTGACCTAAAAGTAGAAGAACTCAAAACTAGAAACCTAATAGTAATGAGCTTAGTGCTGAGCATGAATAACCGCTCACTTCACTTCCGATTAATTTTCAGAAACAAACTTGGAGCACCCTTTGGTCCGACTAGATCTGGCCATTCCCAATATTAGGGCCGTACCCCGGAAGTGGGCTCCATCTTCCCCTTTGGCATTTGGCTTTGCCAGTGCCAGTGCCATTGCAGTGCAGCAGTAAAAGTGACTGCACACAGATGTGCTTCATGGCTCCGGGGCTGAATCTGGAGGCTGGTGCTACTGCGGCAGTAAGATTTTATTAGCGGTGGTATTAGCAGCGACAGCCAGCAAGAGGAGCCACCCCCATCTTGTCCCATCGCTATCCGGGATACAGGCCGGCCACTGCTACAGTGGTTGGCGTTGCATATTAATGCAGGCATAAAAATATTTACAACTTTTTTATGCAGCAAACATTTTTCGCTGTTTTGCGCGGGAGTTTTGTTCCTGGCAAATTTAATATAATTTCTGGTCGTTTAATGAGGGTCATTCAAAAGTGCTCGCCGGCTACACGCCCATTTTCGCCGAGTAGCCTGCGGGCACAACAAGTGTGCTGCCCATTAAGAGTGACCCCTCGGTACGGCCTCGTAAAAATTGCTTAACAACATTATGCAAAGTAAGAGATGCGGCCATAAAATGGAGAGCGCGGCCGGTTTTTGGAGAGCCTTCGCAGGACACACGTCCCGCGCAATTGCGCCCACTGTGCAGGTCCGGAATTGTGAGCGGAGGAATCCGAATCCGCATTCGGAGTCGCCTCCGGTTTTTGTCTTTCACTTAATCCCTGCGCCGGCTCGCAAATTCCAATGCTGGTTTCTGTCATCCCCAAAAGTTACTCCGCCTGCCCAGGGTGCGGGTGGCATCGGGTGCGGCCCACAAGCGAAAGGATTATACAAATAAAATAAAAGCGCGGGTCCTGGGAGGGCGAGGTGTTATAAATTTGGGACAGCAGGTGAAAACAATTTGGTGCATAAAGTTTTCGCTTAGCAGCTCAGCGCGTTGGCGACCCAAGGACCCCGAGCAGGGATATGGCTCTGACTTCTGTTTTGTGGCCCAATGCGGTTTGACACAAAACAGAGAGAACAAAAAGGGGGTCAGGATAAAAAACACCGCACTCACAAAGGAGAAAAGCGTAGAAACACAATCGACAAAAAAAGGAGAATTCCCACAAAAATTACTGGCTTGCCAGGCATATTTTTGCAGCTCCGACTGTTCTGACTGAACACAGCTGAGGCTCTCGTAATGTGATCATAATTCTAACATTTTTTAAATAAGTTTATCCCGTACACACCACTTAGAATATACTATAATCTTGTTATCCGAAAGGACTCTTTGTCAGGTCTAATAGTTTTCTTTTATATATGTTTGCAATATGCACATCTCTCTAAAACATTCAATAAAAACTCATTTAGTTCTGCAGAGATAAAACTCATAAGATAATTAAAAATATAACACCCCTTACAAGGATTTTAAAACCCAAAAAAGTCTTGAATAACTCAATTAGCTCTTCTGTAGAGATCGCCATATTTAAATCAATAAAGTCAGCCTTTATTAGTACGTTATCCTGATAATTTCTGGCTTAAATTTTAACTCCATCACGAATTCAAAAGTTAAAAGGTCTAAGAAAAATCGCTGTGATTATCACCACACTAAAAATGTGGTAATGCATTTCCTATTGCCAGGTCTGCGGTCATCGCCGCTCTGCCAATCCCAATGCGGAGGGTGAACGGAGACCAAACCGGCAATGACAGCGATTTCTCATGTTAGACGTGCCTTTTTATGTGGCTCGGAAATTAAAGTAATCATTTTTTATTGCGCGAACAAACAAAAGCATTATACTTTACTGCTCCGGCTAAGAGGGAGAGATGACAAACACAATGCAGAAAGCAGAATAGAGACGACCACAAAATGCACTGAAGGACAATTGAGTGCAGAAATATGGTCAAGAGCCGGAGAGAAACCAGAAAGCGGATACGCTGTCCAAACAGCCGAGGCAGGCACAACTGAACCGCAACGTGGAGATTTCGTAGAAAAAAGCATTGAAGAAATAGGAGTAGGAGTAAGATTCCTTTAAAAACATCAGAATATAAACTGAACAAACAAATGATTAATATCTTTACATAATATGAATTTAGTTGTTCAAAATCTTTTTTATTTTTCATATTTGAGACATATTCCCAATATTTAATAGACATATACTATATATTCCGGAATCAATCGGCTTTACACAGAATAGGGCACGAAGTACCTTCTCCGAAGCTTCTAGGGCACTGAGGGAAAGCCCTGCCTTGGCCGCCAACCGTAGCTAAAAAAGAGCTACTCGGACAGTGCTGGCCACTAAGCTCAACCAACTGAAGTAAAGCGGATGGACTCGGCCTCGGCCCCGGACCCGTATCTCTCAGCTAACAGCTACCAGCTAGCTGCTCCCAGCTCCCAGTTCCCGGCTTCCTGGTCCCAGCTCGATGCTCGAAACTCGGACGCGACACCACTCGACTCGCACTCCCGAAGAGCAGAAGAACAAAGACTTTGGCAGCTGCGACAATGACAGCGGCGAAAATAAAAATATATACACACAAGCCTTCGGATATATTCGGCGGGAGTTGGTGTGCACCACCCGCCATTGAGAAAATTGCATTAAAATCTATGGAGTGTGCATAGAAAGTGCAGAATGTCCTGTTCCCTCGCTCCGGCGGTGTGGGTTTCGGGGTAGTTTCAGTTTTTCGGAACTACGAAATGGCGAATTCGTGAAAAATTAAAGGAAAAAGGATATGACGCCACATTGCAACATGAACGCAAAATTGCAATTTTATTATATTTTAACAATGCACTTCGTTACGTGATTCCCACCAGGAATTGGACTCCTTCCCGCCGCCGCACTCCAAGGGAAGCCAAGAGACAAACCCTTACCTTGTACGCTTGTACACAAGCGTATATATTCAGATTTTTTTTCGGTTTCCTGATGGTTTTATGCATGCAATCTGAAAGGAGGGCACATCTACAGTTAACAGTCATATTTTATTGAGTTTTTCTTTGAATTGAAGTCATAAATTCATTTAGATTTTGCATGATGAAAGGCATTTCGCATGTTGTCGACTCCGAAGTTATTTTAGTTACCGAAAATGAACGTGGGTAATGTAGAAAACTATATAAATAAGTGGATGTATTGTCAAGGAACCCTTCAGATACATTCATTATCACAGAAACTCAGATCAATTGTAAACATTTAGTGTTTAATTGTGGCCTTTTTACTAATTGGCATTTCGGCCCCATTTACACATCACTCATGTTCTCTCTCGGCCGGACATGTGTTTGGACAAGTTCATGCAATTTGTTTAAAGTATTTTGTGTAACAATTAATATGCTTGGCAAAGTCCTTTCACAACGAATGCCGGCACTGTCGGCCGAGAAGTTCTCTCCTCTCTTTAAATGCCAAAAACAATGACAGCCGTAAATAATATGTCGGCTCTGTACTGGCCGTTATGGTTTCTTGTGGTTTTGGCCAGCTTGGCCTGCTTTTTATTTGCGCTGGAGAAATATTATTTACACTTTATGATTTCTTTATTTAGCACTAATTGCTGCCTTTACCCGATGCCGAACTAGGCCTGGCCTGGGGAGTTACGACGATTAAGCCGGAATAGGAAAATGGACAAACGAATATGAAATGAATGTCGTAATGAATGGCAAAACAATGCCGGCTTAAATTGGAACCTTGAACTTCTAAGATTTGTTTTACTTTGCAAATCTAAGACGAAATACAAATAATAGCAGGAATGTTTTTCAAAGGATATTTTAGATATTACAGATGTGTTCTTTTCGTTGTCTGGTGACTGCTACGATTGGCCCCTTAAAGGTACCGAAAAGTCAAGTGACGAATTCGCCGACAACTCGTCATTGCCGGCTGGAAGATCTGCCAGGCGCAAGGATACTCAAGTGCAAACACATCCATTCTATGGCTCACTCGCACATGCTTGCCAGCGCAGTCAGATAATATGAAAAAGTTTTCCTTTCTCTGGATTTATTTTTATGCCTTTTGCCTTAGCATATGCTTGTTTATA
Source organism: Drosophila seguyi (assembly GCA_008042675.1). Lineage (NCBI taxonomy): Eukaryota > Metazoa > Arthropoda > Insecta > Diptera > Drosophilidae > Drosophila > Drosophila seguyi. The sequence goes on along the minus strand of VNJU01004941.1, from coordinate 38,249 downwards.
GCCGCTGCTGCCTTTGCCACAGGACTTTTCCGCCTTGCGATGCTGCTGTTCCTCTTGAGCGTGTAAAGTTTATTTTTGTTACTTATTATTATTATTATTCTGGCGCTGTTTCTTCTTGGTCTTTTCCCTTGCTGTGCGTCAGTTCTCGTGCGTGTGCGTGTGTATCTGTGTACTTATTTTTCGTAATTAATTTCGTGCTTCGAAACATCTGCAGCTGGATTTTTACTGCATCCGAAATTGCGCATACGCCCCATGTAATGCAGACTTGATGGTTTGCTTTCAGTTCGCGAAAATACTGTTTGGGGCTTTAAGCTCTCCTCGGCTGCCGTCTGCTCCATCCCCACCGTAAAAATGCCAATTTGTTAAACCAAATTTAATGCTGTAAAGAAATATTTGCCAACTAGACAGGAAGCTGGAGGGGAAGAAGACGCCGTCGTGCCCACAATTGACACAACAAATTCTTGCAAATTTCATGGGCAAAATAACGTGAGCGAAACTCAACGGCAAGGGAGTCGGAAAACGGCTTGGAAAACTAACAGAGACGACGACTCTACACGAGCAGTTGGGCTTAGTTCGGTGTAAGCCAAACCACGGGCCTTTGGTTAACACGAAAAAGGAGTGCCTTGATCGCAAGATGCAATCTTTATGAAAGAATTAGTATAGTATAAAAAAATCTTAGAAAAATATATGTAAATATTCCTTTCTACATTAAAGTTTGACTAGGTAAAAATGAGTACGATAACTCCTAATTTTAGTTTTCTGATCTGCAAACGTTAGTTACTTTTGTTACTTTGTTAGTTAGTTACTTTTTGTTTTAATTACTTTTGTTCTATTTTTATTTTAATATGTATATAAACCACAGAGGAATAAACAGTCACTTAGCCTTAACCTCCATCTTGGTGGACTTAAGCTTCATCTTCAATTGCATTTACCTATGCGCACCCACAGAGTCGCGTTGCTGCAATGTAAACAACCCACTGGGAAAACGTGGAAATGGAACTAAGGAGGAAGGCTGCCAAGCCGCGAAAGGGACGGTCCTGTGGAGGTAGATTCAAGAAAAAACCCTTTAATTTAGTAGAAACCAAAGGACTCTTTTCACATTTCCTTTATTTTCTTAATAGGTCATGCCAAGCGATTTAAAAGTTTAATCTCAACAGCTGTTAAAATCAATTCAATGACAGTTACAACTATAAAACTCATATAAATTGATTTTTTAAAATAAAAAAGGGTGCATTCCAAACATTTGCTGTAGGAAAAATATTCTATTGCCCGACTCCCAAAATTGGACATCCTCCGGTGGCGGGTGAGTACCGCAAATCAGAAGGAAATTTGCCAAGCAGTAACAACTCTCAGGATAACTAATCCAGTCACACACTTCACACTTCAATTTCCGCCAGGTTTTCTTGCCTGTCTCATATCCGAGTGAAAATTCGAAGCTGTTTGTTATTGCTGCTCGTTATTGTTGCCATGTTCCATGTCGTTTTCCATTTCGATTGTGTCACTAACATGTTGCGCTCCACGAGCGGCCTTAGGGGCTGAAGGGGCTATGGGAACTGTGCGGCTCCGGGGATGTGGGGACTGCGGGGACTGCGGGGGCGGAGCGGCCAATGATTTGAGGAGCGCGCCCAGGCAATTTCACAACGGGCACGTATGCAAACAGTGGCCAAAAAGTGGGCGTTGTCATGCCAGGGTCTCGAAATGGGAATGTGCCAAACTGTCGGCTGCAATTTTGTCGGCTGCAGCTAGAAAAACGCATAAACAAAAAAATACTATGAGAAAGCTGTATGCCCGTTTATTCAACACTGCGGTACCCTTTAAAGGGATTATTAAGAGTCAAATAACAAAGACCTTTATATAATTATTATATATATTATTATTAAATTAAGAAAATATGCATTTCATCTAAATTAAAATAAAATTCCATGGAGGTTATATTGGAGGTTTTCTTACACTCAAAGGTATACCTTTACAGGAACATTTATTATTTTTACATCTTTAAAGGCATCCGTGTTCAGTTGCAGAATTTTACAATATTATTGATTCTTCTGCTTTACTCTTAGGAAAGCCGTGTTCCCTACACTATTATTTATTTTGCCGCCTTGATGGCGCCATAACAAACACGCCCGGGTCTCAGGTGTCAAGTGCAGGGTGCAGCGCCAGACATTGGTGCCCAAACAACTAGCATATGACAAATTCAGCTCCGTATTTCGTCTCCTTGGGCTCCTGGCAGAGTGCGGAGAATATTGGCCGTGCCCTCAGTACAATTTCCGTTGCATCCTCTGTGCCACAAACGAACAAAAAAAATCACTGCAGGGAGCGACGAAGGACTCCAAATCTATGCCTAACTACAAAGTAAGCAAAAATCGGAACTGCTGCAGATTGAGCTGTTGCCGAAAATTCGCTGAGCTACGACTACGTAACGCCCTCAAGTCTGAATACTGCTGAGTGGTGAATGGTAAATGGTGAATGGCAATGAAATTGCAACGTGTTGGTTGAAGGGCAGTTGGTTTGTATTTTGAGTATGGTACTTCTTAGGCCATCATGATTTTGCCTATTATTTTTCTTTAACACCACTACATTAAAAGATTGGGACGGATATATCAGAGTAAATAAAGAATGTTGAAATATATATCTAGAAGAAACGTTCCAAATTATATATTGACAAGAATATAGCGCTTTACTGATTTATTCCTTTAAGCATCACCTAAGTTGGGACTTAATTTATCATTTCATTATTTCAAAGACTTGCAGAGTTATATAATACCATTAAAGGAATATTCTTAACTCTAGACAGACACATAACTACTTTTTTACACATCCGGCTCGTAGGACCAAACACAAATCGAACAGTTAAAAGGAAAACCGTTTTACTTTGCCGAGTCATCATTTCAAAATCTTGAAGTCCTACCTTAGGTACGCTAAAAATCCAATGCTTGTCCTAGTTCTAGACCAACCCATTCTAGTTCAAAGTGCTATCGCTGCTTTTCCACTGCCTGATATCACTTATCTTTAACAAAAAAACTGTAATCACTTGCAGGAGGTCATATTAAAGATATACAGACAATTGTTATATGCTACAAATTATTCTTATATGTATAAGTGCAAAAGTAGGTTAACTTTACCAGGAATTTCGGTCTATGTTTATGTTCGATATACTTGGAGAATCGATATAAGTCCCATATTTTTCAGTGTTTCATTATTTTATAAGTATTTATGTTTTATTTTTAATTTATAGTTTAAATAGATTTTTACAATGTTAAGAGCACGCATATTAGTTGTGATGAGTCCTAATCTGTATTGCGTAATAGTTTCGAATCCCGGACCCAGTCAAGCCAAACGCATTTATAATACTTGTGCCTAGTTACGTTATGAAACTGAATTTTTCAACTGCCGCCACTCCGACGACAATGAGAAACGGGAACGCGAGTAAGAGCACGGGAAAAAATCCGACTTCTGGCATAAAATATAGCGCGTTGAATACGTTTTTCGCAGCATTCGTGTGGCATTTAATTAAATGCATTTTTTTTTTATTTTTTAAATTTCACCCAGCGTCACATAAAATATGCGGAGAAAAAAAGAATAGCGGGCACCACAAGAAACAGGTGTAAAGGGGAGACAGTGCAAAAAGGTGTTAATGGCGACTATGAAATTCCATTTGCATACACACTCCGGCTACAAAAAATAAAATACCATAAGCATAGTTTCTAGAAAAAAAGGCGGCGATAATTTTTAATGCAATTTTACCTTTTTGCGTTGGTGCCTCTGTTTTTGTGCCCTTTTTGGCTAAATAATGGTAATTAGGCGTGGAGAAATCCATTAGCCCTGGCCCGGTCGGATGCACTCGCCAGAAGTGACACCCAACCCTAAAAATTCAGAGAATCCAGGGGATGCACAGGTATCGAGGACGGAGTCTTCCAGCCTTGCTGCAAAAAAAAAAAAATAATAATTTTCAAAGTATGGCCATAGGCATATTTTAATTCCAAAGTGATTAAAAAGCTAAAACCAAGTCGAGAGCCACCGCAAAACGAACAGTTCAAAGAACATATGTACCACACAAGCGCAAAAAAAGGACAAAAAAGACAGTCCGAGCAACAGATACCAATCGATGTAAGCGTGGCGATACCATTCACTCTTCTTTTCAATCGCATCTAAAGTGCTCCTGCCATAACACAAACTGACTACAGTGATTACAATGGCTACTTTGCTGATCATCACGGCAGCACGCTCGACCCGGTTCATGGTCCAGCCCCCAACGCTGCTCTGCCAGGGTCCCAAAATCGGATTTTCACAGAACCAGCTGTTGCCCAACTGCTCGAACCTGTGCCGGAACCGCTTGCACCATGAGTACTGGGGAATCTTCTGTTCGTCGCCTATGGTGAAGTAACTGGAGCGCATGAACCGGGTGTGACCCCGCCTGATCCACCTCTCGACCACAAACAGCTGTTGCCTCTTCAGCTCCAGATCGATAACGCTTACGGTGCGGCAGTACCACGACGGATAGCGTCCATTCCGCTCGATGCCCAAGGCCAGACGGGTGGGTATGTTAACATAGTCCCTCGCTACCTGTACCATGTTGGTGGTGTTCCTTAACAGCCTCGGGTGTTCGGGGTCCTGGGTGATCTGATACATGCTCTGCGGCTCACCCGGTGACTTTAGGTAGATATGGATATTCGAAGTGGTGCCCGCAAACACATGACCACCGGTCACAATCACGAGAAGTATTTCCTCCTTAATCTGACGATTTCGGTCCACTTTTAGTTTCCCCCCAACGTACCTTATGTGACTTAAAAGCTTCGTATTCGCGGAAATGGAGCCAAAACTGTAGACCACAATGCTGACAAGCAGGATGAGCAGTAACAATAATAACCCGAATATGGTCAATTGGGTGGATACGACGGTAGATGTTGTCAACTTCACATTCTCCATTGGTAGGATGGGAAAAAAACGGGTGGCCAGGATGCCCAGAGTGTGACAGGTGCAGTGCACCGAGGTCCCGTAGCTGTGCTCAAAGGAGATGTTGCAATAGTCGGAGGACCAGCCGGGACCAATGGAGCGGTTGGTAAAATGGTTGCATTGATGAATTTCCAGCCGTATCGAGTAGTTCAGAGGCCAGATTGCCTCCCTTTCCACTGGCTTAGCTCTTTTGGTACTCCTATATATTTGATCAAAAAAGTCTGGCCTGAAAATGCTTACAAACGCCTCGCTGCGCTGATGACAGCCATTGACCATCCAGACGCGTTTACCCTTCATCGCGGGTGTCACCAGGCATGGGCCCTGAACGAGTTCCTTGGTCGTTGGCCGCCTGTGCAATCGCATATTGACCTGAATTGGCATTGAGCAGCTCACAATCCGCACTGCCAACATGGCCTTGCTGTCCAGCATCAGGCTATAGTAATGAACCTCTAAGCTTTCGACTATGGTGCGACTCGTCGTGAAGATATTGTTGGCTTCGTTCTTGTTGAACTCGGTAATGTTCGTCTTGTACACCACTGGGTTGGACAAACGGGCCTTTTTGCTGAACCAAAGGAATCTTTTACGACTGTTGGGGTTGACTATCAGTACGTAGGTCTTTGAGGGCATAAGGTACGGGTACCACCAGTACATATTGTGGTCTTCCCGCTGGGAGATGATTTGAAACAGAATGTCTTCATGATTTAGTTTCGCACGGAGCTCACCTAGAAGCTTTGCCGATATCTCCAGTTCGTGCTTGTTGTCTTTTGTCTGCATGGTTAGAGCCTTGATGGGGCCATTTACGGGCGTCGGTTCCATCTGATACGAAATGCCAACCATTTGCAAAGACAGGGTCTCATAATACGGTTTATCCTGCTGACTAGCCAACACGCCTAGGAAATACACACACCTGTACATGTACCACGAGGCCAGCCTCCATTGGTTGATTAAATTTAGGATAAAGGTGTCAAATCTGATACTGAAACGGTGAGGTATTTTCAATAAATTTGTGCACTCGTGATCGTAGGACGTGCACATGGCCCTCGAATACTCCTCATGGGGCATCCCCTGGATGGCCATGTACAACGTGTGAATGGTCGTGAGCAGGTAATAGGCATCCGGGTGCAGCCGGTCGCGTTGGAACAGAAGAACCTTGTAAATCTGGCTCATCTGCCTGAACATTCGCGCCAGAAGGCGCGCCTCTTTGTATTCGATTGGTATCAAATGGTACATCAGTTTGGTGACCAGAGCTGCGAGTCTTTCGAGCTGCGGAACCGAGGCAGCCTCTTGTATCGTCAGGCTGGAAAATATTAAGTTGGCATGGTCCACGCCAACGGCATGCGGGGCGGCCGCTATAGAGCGACGGATTGCTTCGTTCCAGAAGCCACGTCTTATCAAAGCCTTCACATTGCCAAGAATCTCCCTAATGCGATCTTCGGGCTTAGCTTGCGATCCTTGTTCCTTGAACTTGAACTTTTGGACGTTCACATCTAAGGTCTTGCGAGTGCACATATCAGTTGCGTCGCAAATGGAGACTTTGACCTCTTCGGTCTCCACCAGGCACGCCTCATACCTGGCGTACTGCGATTGCCCAATAATGCCCATTGACGGGCTGACGTAGCGATAAAAGAGGGGTCCAAATGGCGTCTCAAAGCCCCTACAATTAATAGCGAACGTGGTGACGGCCTCGATACCGGTGGACGGAGATATAGTGCAGCTTCCGTTTGGGCCGTCGTTCCTGCGGAGTGTGTAGAAGGCCTCCGCAGCGAGCTTGCTCCTTAACTCCACCCTTAGTCGAATGGACAGGGTGACTGTGCGATAGTTCAAGGTGGCAAACTTCGTCTGCGATAAGAGGGTTTCTTCCGAGTTCTCATTCGATGTGGTCACCCACCACTCATACCGAACTATCGGCTGGTTGCAGTCCTGGCACTCGGCTTTCAGCTGGACTCTGTCGCCCGGGGCATATACGCCGTAGGCGCAGTTGAGCAGGCACCGGATGTCGGGTGTGATTGTGTGGGTGGAGACGCCCAACAGCAGTTGACTGGCAGTCTGGATAAGGCCTGGGTTCTCTCGCGAAGACACGGTCAGGGTGAAGATGTACTGGGAGCCCTCCCTGAGGGCATTCTCCGGCAGTTGCATGACGGGCCCTTTGGTAGAACATATTAAAATATGAAATGTAGCTTTGTTCTCAGGCCTCGAACTATTCCTGTCTTTTGGCGGTTTTTGTAAAAGCAAAAAAATATATAAATTATATGATATATCCGTCTTATTAAAAGTTCAGGAATAGTTCGAAGTTCGTAGCCATATCCCTAGCACAGTTCAAACTTACTTACTGTCTGACATACGTGAAGAGCAATATGTGTTCCCCCGATCGTCCTCGCTTCTGCAACTCCAGACAAAGTTCATAGTGTCGAAGCCTTTGCTCGGCCTAGCCAGGTCAGTGGTTTGGCTGCCATCGAGTATAATTTTTGTTCGAACGTTCGCATTACGCCGCTCATTACCCACAATTCTGACATCGACTTTGGGAGGGGTGTACCTCAAGTAGCACTGGAATGGAGATTATCGACTGTTAAGTAACACATTCGGCCGGATATAGTCTACTCACACGAGCTACAGTAGGGACATCATTTATTTTGACCCAGGCCTTTAATACTAATATGACTCCCGTTTTATATACACCATATGGAGGCAAGCTAAGAACGAAATGTTTAGTTACGCCAACATGCTTAATGAGATCTGTGGAAAAAGCTTAAATATATATTGTTATACGCAAAGTACAGGTGGAGTAATAGTAGAGTGGTAGTCCCTGATAACCAACGATTTGCTTGTAAAATTAACAGGCAGACAGCTGATGAATTGATATTAAAAAAGTCAAAAATCTATATCCGAGTGGAAAATCATTTTACATTGCAGGGACAAGGCTACGTCGGAAAACATCTTACAATTCTCAGAAGTAAACTAAACTTGTTGTGTAACCCCTCCTTAAGTTTCCGAAAAATAGTTACCGATGATGTGTGGCAGCCCTTACTTTTCTCCCGCAGGTCATAAAAATCCCATCGGGTTTGGTCATACCGGATATCGCCACAATCGCCGGTTACAACTGCCATAAAAAGTTGGTGACTCCTACTCCAGTACGCCAACGGGTAATCGGGATCCTTGCAGAAGGGTAGGGAGAATATCGGCATGCAGGCTGCTCCTGGTGGCTTAATCACCTTGATGTCCCTGCGCACTTCGGCTGCCAGTAGGTTGCTTCTGTTTGAGTAGGAAGTGACCCTGCCGATGACGAACTTATGATCGGATTTATAAAAGGTCGCCGTGGCGCGGTAGAAATAACACCTCGTGTAGATTAATTCTTCGTGCAGTAGTCGCCTTTTCCGCAATTCCTTTGCAAAATTATTGGTATACTGCCACTCGTTTGGTTCGGTCCCAGGCTTTGTCACCACCTCATCTATGAAATAATCATTGGTGTCCACAGTGAGGTTCAGCACGAATTTCTCATCTCCCAGGCTGGGCATGGTGGCGAAAATTGAGTACAGTCTACCAAACAGCGGTCGTCGAGTTAGGAAAATGGCTAATTCCAGTGGATACTCGGCGCTACGCCGTTGATATTTCTTAATTCTTTTAAATTTAGGCCTACATTTTGTGAAATTTGAACTGCCTGCTTCATAGCAGCTTATTTCTGCGTTAGGCAAAGTGCAGTTGAAAATTTTAGTCGCCTTTGTTAGGTTTTTGTCACAATTCTGGTTTGAATCTGGGCAGGGCGAGCTACTCGTAATCCATGGCTCTCTATCGAAATTTTTGAAAATGTTTCCATTAATTAGGGGATTTTCGAATCTGGTTTTCTTGCTGACCTTCTTCCGGTTCTGCTTATCCTTGGCATAGTCCTGCACTCTCCTAACTTCTTCCTCGTCAGTATTTGTCTTATGGGGGATACCCAGATCTGTATTTTCGGGCACTACTATCGGTGAGGTATTCGCATCTTCCTTCCTACCTGGGCTGGCTGCAGTCCAATTGCCTTTATTCCGAAAGCTACCATCCAACAACGACATCAATTGGGTTCCATCGTTGGCCATGATCACTATTAGCGAGGTAGTCATGAAGTACAGAAACAATGGCATAATTTACCGAGACTGCTTGGCAAGGTATTTACTATTTGCCTAATTATGTCCATTTTCGGTTTAAGTTTGACTCAAGGAACAGTGAATGCATGGATTGCCTTATGTGGCATTCAACATGTCACTGGGAATGCCATTCGCATAATTGCATAATACTTGAACTGTGCTTGTCAGCCAACATGACATTTCACCGCAGAAAATGTTCGTGTTCCTTGTGGCAGATTTTTTCAGCAATGTCCTCTCGTTGTCCTTTTGTTGTTATATATGTATGTTGTCGTTGTGCTGTTGCCTACATAATTGTTTTAATTAATTGCGAATTGTGTATGCAGCGAGCATAAAGTGCACTTCAAATGTGTGAAAGGGAACAAAAGCGTGAATCGCTTTTCTGCACAGCTGGTAATTTATTGACCACAACAGCATCCCGCTTGCCAGCATCAACATCATCAACAAGAGCGATTACAGAACATGGCTTAAACCCAGCCTCAAGCCGGGCCAATGCACATTTCCATTTCCATTTCCAATCCCATATAAATCAAATGAAATTAACCCCAGGGAGGGAGCGTGCTGCCAATAGAGTGTTGAATTTTTATAAACCCCAAAAACAACGAGCATTGACAGTAGACAATCATACTTTATTTACTATAAACTTCACACAGTCATAGCTTTTCTATCTGGTTCCAGAGTGACGAGGCGAGACAGGGCGACAATTTCTTAAATTGTTTGAGCAAATGAGAATGGAATTGAAGTGTGGGAAGCCAAGGGGAAACCCATTTACAGGAGAGCGCACGTCGCATAAAAAATAAGGCACTGGGGAGGGCGAAGAATCAGAATTTTGTCTTTTTCTATGCAAAAAGTATTCTATTCTCTGACTTTGTTTAAACCGAAGATTCTCTTTTCAATATTTTTTTTCAACCATAAAACTTTAAACTAAGAAACTATATCTCAGATTTTAAAGCAATTTCTATTTTCCAATAAATATAAATTCAAAAAATTTCGTTTTATTTGATCTCAGACATTTTATTTCCCATATTTCATGCATACCCTCTCTGCAGGGTATCAAAACTTTAACAGTAAAGAAAGACTCGACGAAAAAAGAGAGAATGGAGCATTTTACGATTTAGCATGTGTGTACCCACTGCGGGCGGGGGCTTGGGGTCTGATGAACCAGCGGACGGACTCACATACGGACGGAGGACCGCCAAGTTCAGCACTTTGGAGCGTCAAGTGCTTTTCATTTTCCGAGCACGTCGCCGCGTCATAAAACAAAAACGCATGAAGCACAACGGCCAGGGGGAGAGGCGGTGGCACGCTTAGCATATATATTTTCACACTTGCAATCATACTTTAAGCAGGGCGGCACGCACACACTCACCACCGTATCTTGGCTAGGGATGGCAGCCCGACGGAAGTTAAAAAAAATCACAGTTTTTAAGACACATGTGCCCTAAGGTCCTTTACAGGTCTACAAAGAAATGCTAACAGAATTTTTCTTTCCCTAAATCGTAATCGAAGAACATAAATTCTTTAAACTCATTACGAAATAATATAAATCTTCTTAATTCTTGTAGCTTTCAGATGGTAATTATAATTTTTTATTTTATACAAGGACTATATAACAATGCAATGATTTTTTTACTCTTCATACAATAAGGATATTACAAATAAAATATATACTTAAGAGTATATTTGCTTAATTTAACTTGTTCGCCATTTTAATTAAAGAACTATGTAATGAATTCCAGAATATGTATATTCTTAATATTATTTTATCTTATTTTATATATATTTAATCATTAATGCAAGCCTGAAAATAAAATTGCTATGGGTAGGTTAAGGAAGTGAGCCTCATTCTACAGCCTTTAATTGTAACCAGGATCCTTTCTGATGCACATGCTTTGTTGTATATATAGTTTCTATACATCCCAAAATAATTAATATTTCCTACAATCTAAGCTAAAATATTTAAAGTGTGCTGAATTAACATTATCAACTTAACTTTATTCTAAATAAGTATATACAGCTATAAATCAAATTTTAAGTTTACAATTACCCAAATAATAATCAATATAAAAGAGCAAAATTATGGAAACTAAATAATAAGAAACTATATAATAAGAAAGCAAGTACATCCGCTTTCTAGTAATACATTCAATTCAATTCAATAGTTTTTGGTCTTGTGTCACCTCTAAGTCTTTGCCACTGTGCTCCATGGCGATATCTTGGAACAAGGACTTTCGCGTATCTTCATTTTCACTCGCAGGCAAAGCCGTGCCATAAAAGTGCGTCGGGATTGTCGCCAAACTTTTGCTTTCTTTACTCGCTCTTTTCAGTCCTGTTTGCTTTCGTGGGTGTGATGATAATAATTTCAAGAGGTATTCGACCGGGGCGTTTATCTTTTTGTTTCGCCTTTTTTTGTGGCTAACTTTGTCCTTGGGCTTTGGCTCGGCTTAATTAAAATGTCATGGACCCCGTTAGAGGTATATAATTACTGAAAATGATAAAATTTGATAAACAACACTAGGCGACAAGGTATTAGGCCGTTTCCTTAGTATAATTCATTGAGATAATTATTTATTCAGGATGACATACACTTGGCTCTCACTATATTGTGTTGACTAGTGCAGTGTAGAAAGGGATAAATTAATATTAATGTGAAGCGGCCTGGCGGGTAGGCTAAAAATTGTCTCGCAGTCGTCTAATAGATGTCAACTCTGCTTTCTGCTCGTCGGCCGGGCTGACAATATTAACTGATTTGACTTTTGAGGAGCAGCTGGCAAGGTGAGGAGGAGGCTGGGCATTAAAAGGATTTCGCTGGATGTGCCATAATTTCTGACACTAATGACAGATAATGGTCTCCGAATTTCGTACATTAAATATTCCAAATGCGAAATAGTTGCGACGCACGTCATTATACTCCACAGCCGACAGTTCGGAAGTTCAAAGCGCTCTGGCGCAACATCATCATCATCAGCCGGTCGCCATAATCATCTCCGGATTGGATCGAATGCTTAATGGAACTGAAAGCAGCGTGAAACCATTCTGCAGCCCATTACCATTTCGGCTCATCCACTCCATCCGTCCATCCATCCATCACTCTCCTGAAAACTCTTTATACTCCCAAAACTTTCAGCTGACGCTTTTTCGGTGGCTCCAGAAAGAGTTAAGGGTGTTGGTGCCGTGGGTGCGAGGCTGGTGGGTGTGGACTGTGGGGAGTGACAAAGGGTGTGAGGGGTTTGTTTTGGACTGGTTTTGGTTCCGGCGGTGACATCTGTTTCGGCCACGTTGGCAACTTTGCGTGCGGTTTGTCTCCGGTCCAAAGTTCTCGGCCCCTACACCCTTTAATGATCCATGCCGCAAATGAATTGCAGTCCAGTTGTAATTGCTGCACTTGATTTGCGGTGAGACTTGAGGGCTAACAATTATCTGCTGGCGTCTGGGAGACGTGGCTAACGGGGTTCCTGAAGTTGGCACTAAGTAGACGACAGTTGACACACTGACCAGACTTCAGGGACGACTCTGGGAACTTCAATTGCAGGCTGCTAATTTGACAAACGGATTAAGTTTTTAAAGGAAAGGATTTTCTTAACTGAGCGCTTCAAACCGTGAGATGATGATTAAATGAATTTATATTTTGAACATCTTATCGGTTGTCTTATTCAAATAACTTATATCTTATTTATTTGAAAATTGTTTGGAAATTGAAGTGCACATTAAAATTTAATAATTATTACGTTTATTTAAGGGTAGCTACAGTGCTCATATGGATTTTTAAAATGCATTGATCTAGTGTTTAATAATCAGTTCAAATAGGAGGTATTTCCCAGAGCATGTGTTTTAAGTTTCTTTAAATGATTATTCAGCATATCATCTATAGACTTTTTGATAACTTTGACTTCCCGCGTTATTTCCGCACTAGTCTTAATATTACACCACTTGGACCTTGATTGATATTCCTTTAGATTTATCAATGGTTTTAACCCTCAACCAAACCACGAAAATGTGTCAGCGGCAATTACTAGAATCCGTGGCTGCCACACACCGGCACTTGGCCGCGCCCACACCATCCACATGGGCATCCGCAGGCCACGGGCACGACCACCCTCATCCTGCACAATATCAATTATCGGGCTTCAAGTGTCGCTCAAGTGTCACGTCAAACACCAACACAAACTACGAGCAAAGAGCATAGGTCATGGAGCGTATAACCCCCCAGCTAGAAGCCAGGAGCAGGGCCCCGCGAACACATATGACAATCCAGTTTCCGCCCAGAGGTTGGCTGCACTTTCCGCCAACGCCATCCGAGCATCCGGACCTGGTTTTTAGTCGCCCTCCAATGCGGATATGTAAGCAACATTTTGCGCTTTTGACTTTGATTGATTACAAAAGCAATTGAGCATATCGACGCGAAAAAAAAAGAATTGAGCCAGGCACTGCTAAAGAATTAACATAAATAAAAGGCGCCCGAGACCGTCACTTCCATTGACAGCTTCCGAAAGGAAAGGGCTGCGCAATTAAAGGAATTCAGCCCTCGGTTCCCCGCCAGCTTAATAGGGGCCTTGCCTGTAATTTTCATCACGGCTTGATTTACCCAATCGTCTGCGGCTGTGAGATTTCGGAAGGAGTGCTCAGACACGCCTGCCATTAATTAGCACAACTGAAATGGGTCCGCTAGCACGCTTTGAAAGCCTAATGAAAATAAAATTGCAATTAAATTTAATTGATAAACCAACCAACAAAGGTCGACAGGCGTTGATTGATGGCTCCTGCTGCAGGGTGGAAATATTTTTTTGTAAGAATTTTAAGTCATTAAAAAGAGTTTCAAAGATAATTGAAACAGAGTTTAAAGGCGATAGTTTGATTTTCGTCGTATAGAAAGCACGTAATTGGGAAATAATAGCACTTACACTTAGTTAGTTTTGGTGTATCTTATAAGAATTTTGTAATGTGTTAGTTAAATAACAATAAATATAATAAGAAGAAATCATTAAAAATTGTAAATTTCAAAGTTAAAATATTTTTCAATCATATTAGAATTTTGCAATCAACTTTGAAGACAAGCTTAAACATCCCTTTAGGGGATACCTTGAAATAGAATCCCATGTGGAGTAGTTGGCAGCTGAGGACGAGTGCACGGACATACGTGTAAAATGGTAACTTAATGTGCGGCCATTGCTACAGTTTGCCTTTTGCTTTACTTTTAATTACCAACTCAAATTACACGCGCAGACAGGCAAGCGGAACAGCTGCTCGACTTGTACTTGGCAGCGGAGACCGGAAGGCGGGAAGCGGAAAGCGGACAGTGCCGGGGAATCGGGATAGCAATTGCAATCGCAAACCTTCTAGGAGTCCGAAGGCAACCGCAGGACTCCACTGGCTACACACACCGTCTCCAGACCATCGTTTTCTGCACATTTCATTACAATGCCATTGTATTCAAATCCTATTATAAAGCGTAAAACATGCCACGGGGAATGGGAGTGAAGTGGGTCTCTGCCATTGGAACTGGTAACGGTACAGTGAAAAAAAAACGAGCCGTATCGGGTTTCTCTATCAAAATGGTTTTACTGTATTTGTCTTAAAATGGAAATGTTTTTTGGTAAAGGATCTTAATCTTTGCTTTATCGCTATCAACTAATGATTGAGCGTCAGATGGTATATTGCAATTCGGCTCTAAACATTGTGTCATTAATATAATTAAAAGGGAGGTGAGATATACGATCTAACCATTTTGTTTAATACTTTCATTTCGACGTACCTTAAACTTTAAGGGAATTGTCTGTTATACACGATCTAAATATTTCCCTTTTAATAGTTTTTACATAAAAATTAAATGAGCCTCGATCTCTTTCTCTGTGTGGCAACCAACATAAGGACTAGGTGGCATAGTGCTGCGCCCAGGACTCCATGTTTGCAGCACGTTTCCACTTTCGCACTTGGTAAACATAAGTTGCCCACGCACACAGCCAGGCGAAGAGATTGCGTCCCGTCCGCCACACTCCATAAAATAATTACCAACACCAGAGCAGATGCAGGAGCTCTCGTTCAACGGTATCTGCAGGGATGGCTGCGGGAGAATAGGACTAGGGTGGGTGGGCTCGTCGGTAAGGATGGAGGTGCATGAATCCGGAAGACTTCTATTACAATTGCCGCCTAGCGAGCTGTGATACTGGGCGCCACAAAGGAAAGAACAGTCTGCCTGGATCCCAAGTAATGTGGCTTGGACGTTAACCCATTGCTGACTATGAATTAGCTTATGAATTCATATATATAAATATATACATAAAAACTATAAATATTTAATATTTGGGGACTGGGGATGATAGAATATTCTCGGAAGAACAGAATAAAATAATTACTCTAATAAACAAAAATCGTCTAAATATAAGATAATAAAACCAGAAATTTAAATTGAAAGAATTAACTTTTTAAGGCACACAAATAAACACTTCAATGGCAAAAACTTCATCAATTCGATATTTTAGCTTCAGTCATTAATTTCGATTCGATGTTGTAGAAATTCCAAACTTTTTTGACTGGATTTTTAACCAGTACTTAAGCGCATGCGGAGTTGGCGATTTTAAGGGACGATCAGCGAGACGAACCGTGATGGAAGTCCCTGTGGGGCACCGGAACATCATTTGCGACGGCTGCCAGAGGGTGGAGTTCCGAGGACGACGCTTCCGCTGCATGCGCTGCACGAACTATGACCTGTGCGGCGACTGCTATGACCAGCGAATCCAGACTCAGGCGCACAGCATCGAGCATCCCATGCAGCTCATCCCGGAGCCCGGCCAGGAGGATGGCCTGCAGCTTGGCAGCGACACGCTCGACCTGGTGCACCTGTCCAACTGCTACACCTGCCCCTACTGCGGCCTCTTTGGGTGCACTGCCAAGGAGCTGATCAAGCACGTGTACGATCACCACCGCCTCTCCGAGGGCTATGTGGCCTGTCCTATGTGCGCCAGTCTGCCGGCCGTCGAACTGCTGGCGATACGCAACCTGTCGCGCCACCTGCTACTCAACCACATCGACCAGGCCAATCAGCTGGAGCCGGACACGCCGCCACTGCGCCGGATATTGACCAGAAGCCTGCAACGCATCCGCCGCCGCCGCCAGCAGCCACAGCAGCAGTCACCAAGGGAGGGTCCAGCCATCCTGGCCCTCGATGACGTTGCCCTGCCCCCGGAGCCCCAAGATCGCACGGAGAACGAAGAGAGCCTCGGCTCCAGCATGGAACCATCAGCCAGCCAGCCGTCCGAGGGCTATCTTCTGGGGCAATGGGTCGCGGAGCAGGAAGCCCGCTGCCGGGATGCAGAAAAGACCGTCATTAAGAGGCGCCGGCACGCTCTGTTCGCTGAGCAACTACTGCTATCCATGCTCTGTGCCGATGAGCTGCATCTGCCAGAGAAAACGTGGCCAGAGCGGGAGTGGAAGCAGAAACAGCAGAAGGGGCTGTCCACGGTCATGTCCCTGATGTCTTTACCATGGACCAGACTGCGGCAGGTCTCCCAGTGGGAGGGCAGGAGGCTTTTGAGCGCCAACGTGAGTGAATTCGAGGTAGATGCTCTACGGGATCAGACGACCTGGTTGGAACGGGCTACGGCGGGTACAGAGGAGGAGGAGGCCATAGACTAGAGCGTTTTACGGCGCTGGCGGAAAAGTGCTATAAATATTTTTGTTTTCCTTATTTTTCCCAGGACCAGATATATATTGTTGGGATTTGGTCCAATTTAAATGCGAAATCAGCAAAATTTTTGTGAAAATTATATTTTTAATCAGTTTAATAAATTATATATATATGTATATGTACATATATATATATATTTCTGTATGGCCTGGTATTTAAAGATTTTAATGAATACCAATTCTACAAAGCGTTGAAAATATGAAGAAAAAATAAGTCATATTTAAATTTTAAATTTTGTGTATTAATTTATTTCACTATTTCGTGGAGCCAACTTTCTGAGTTTATAGCAGGAGTCCTTTACCATCCGAATCCTCCTTGCTGCTGCTGCTGCTGGTCGCCGAATCCACCTCCGAATCCGCCGCCGAAACCTCCTTCCTGCTGCTGCTGTTGCTGTCCTCCGAATCCTCCCTCTTGCTGCTGTTGCTGGTCTCCGAATCCACCTCCAAATCCGCCACCGAATCCTCCTGCCTGCTGCTGCTGTTGCTGTCCTCCGAATCCTCCCTCTTGCTGCTGTTGCTGGTCTCCGAATCCACCTCCAAATCCGCCACCGAATCCTCCTGACTGCTGCTGCTGCTGGTCACCACCGAATCCCCATTGAGGAGATGCCGAAGCAAGGGCAAAAAGCGCAACGAATACAACGACCTTAAGAAAAATAAGGATCCACACATAAGTCCTGCGATTCTTCCATGAATACTTCTATTAAATACTCACGAAAAATTTCATGCTGCTGATGTTTAGGCTAATGTTTGTGGTACTAATGTCACCTTTTGGAAGCTGGGCTCTTTTATACTGTCCAGTAATCGCATTGTGTCGTCATTAGCCTAAGGGTTATTTAAGGTCAGCCACACGCAATGAAATTCATATTAGCATAGACGAAAAAAATCTAAATAATATATAAAAATTTCCACAAGTCTGGGCTGTCTGCCACTGATTAGACGACCTCGTCCTAGTCGGACAACCCTTGAATCTGACTCATTGATGATCTATTAGGTCCAGTTTTGTCTAGTTGCTATCTGGTAGACATATGTTTTACTGGCATGCATGGGAAACGTGCTTCATTAAATTTACAATCGCAAAAAATATATATGCTACATATTATATTGTTTATACTAAGTTCTGCCAAATTATAAAGTCATAGATCGTTTTATATTTCATTCTTCATTTAATAAGTTCTTTTGTAATATATTTCCCAGCATATTTAAAGTTTAGCTTAGACTTATAAGAGTCACTGTAATAAATAAGCCAAAAAGTAGTCTACAATATTGGCATAATCTAAGAAAAAAATTATTTACAAAAGCCCCACCTTATGTGATAGAATAATTGGCAAAAGCACAGCTTTAGATCTAGCTTTGAGTTAAAAAAAGCAAATTTATAGTAGGAAAGTTTTGGTTGCAGGTCTCGATCCTCAAACTAATAATAGCTTTGTCAGTATTTTGTCACGTTAAATTTTTTTTGCCCTCTCATCACAACAAAATAATCTGGATGTGACTGTTAAAATCGGGGGATTTATGGGATTCGTATAATAGCTATTTAACAAACCAGAAATCTAGTTTCCGCTAGACAACATTTTTTAACTTTTCCTCTGTTTTTATACCCTTACATATGAGATTATATTAATTACAATTTTTATAATTGACAATTTCTGCATAAGGGTGGCAACAGGAAAATTTAAATTTTTTGGAACAATAAAATTTTCTTTATTTCTGTTATAGAGTATTTTCCCTAATGATTTATTTACATTCTTTACTCTCTAATATTTTTATAATATATTTATTTATATACTTTTTTTTGGGTAACAAGCCCACGATCAAAACTATAATTCCCTTTGTAAAAGTATATAACATAATGATGAACTTTCGTTTGCTTTGTTTTCATTTTTTTCACAGAGCCGGAGCATGAGTGGCTATATAAAGGCCTCACCGCTCGACATAAATAGTTAGAACATTTCTGAAACGAAAAGGAAATCAACTAAGCAAGCAAAATGAAATTCTTGGTAAGTTCCTGGAAGATTTCAAGGAGAAGGATATAACTAAATTTTGCTAACTCGCCGTGTAGATTCTATTCTTCGCCTTGATCGCTGTTGTCTTTGCTGCTGGGCGCGGCCAGCAAGGATTCGGACAGGGAGGACAAGGCCAGCAAGGACGCGGACAACAAGGTTTTGGACAGGGAGGACAAGGCCAACAAGGACATGGACAGCAAGGATTCGGACAGGGAGGACATGGCCAGCAAGGAAATGGTCAGCAAGGATTCGGACAGGGACATGGCCAGCAAAGTGGACGAGGCGGTCAAGGTCGCTATTGAGAAGGAATAAAAAGGATTAATAAATAAAATACTAAATCAAATTAAAAAGTTCTTTATCAATAACTGTTCTGTTCTGTACACATAGCTTTTAAAGCTTTTAACATAACGGATTTAACGGATCCCCAAATAAACATGAAATTATATATCATTCGTAGAAGATTTTAAAATTGATTTGATTGATAAATTTACAATTTCAGCACTAGTCACAAAAATGAGAATTATTTATCTTTACCTAGAAATGTTACATGAATTCTTGAATCAGGCATCCTAATTATTTTTAACATTTCACACAATTGTTTTAAATTACATAAAGCATACCTTAAGGCCTTGAGTAGCTATAGCTTATGAAAATTTCGCGTAATTTCAATAACGATGTAAATTTTTTAATAATAATAATAAAATATAAAGCTCTCGAAGCTGGTGTTAAGTTTTTCCAGATGCCTAAACTAAATTAAGGTCCAAGGTTACAACATTTCTGCCCAATAAATTAGAGAACATAATAGGGAGTTTTAATATAATGCTATCACTTACATACTCTTAGTTACACTTAGTATTATTTGTATATTTTTGCTATATTTTTAATGTCCCATTAAGTAATAAGTCTTGCTGACTCAAAACAATACATCACAGAGAAAGTTGAGAAGAATGACAAAGGGCCAACCTTGTTAAGACGCAGAGTTTAAAATGCATTTTGCTTAAAGTATATACCACTCAAAACGAGAAAATGTTTCAATCTAGTCATCTAAATATTAAAACAATTAAGTCTTCAACATGAAATATTTATTTTTAATCACTCTTCTGGCAAAAAATGCATTGCCAAAAAGAAGGCTTTATAAATAACTGAACAAAATCGTTCGCAGAATGCCAAATGGTATGCTATTAAAAAAATATCAGAAAAAAGAGGGGCGTTGGGTCTAATCAGGTCCGATTTGAACAAAACAAATTAATAAAAGTAAAGTTCAAGTTTATAGGTCCTAGCCCCTGAACAGATTTCATTCTTGTCGGCGTTTTGCAGTCTCATCACAGAAAATTAATCTTCGTGCGCCAAGAGTGTGTTGGGGGGGCAATAATAATCATTAAAAACACATTATGAAATACGTATTTGATTGCTTTGTTTTTCTTTCAGAGCAAATCAAATGATCACTGGCTATATAAAGGCTTTGCCGCCGGACTCAGCTATGTTAGAACGTTTTCTGAAGCGCAAACAATTAATAAACCAAACAAAATGAAATTCTTCGTAAGTGTCCTTTGTTGGTTTTGATTTTCAAAAGGATACAGCTAACCCATTTGTATTTATTATGCTTTTAGATTGTTTTCTTCGCCCTGATCGCTGTTGCGTTGGCAGCCGGATACGGCCAGGGTGGACACGGCCAGCAAGGATTCGGCCAGGGTGGACACGGCCAGCAAGGATTCGGCCAAGGTGGACATGGCCAGCAAGGATTCGGCCAGGGTGGACATGGCCAGCAAGGATTCGGCCAGGGTGGACATGGCCAGCAAGGATTTGGCCAGGGTGGACACGGCCAACAAGGATTCGGTGGACATAGCCAGGGAGGACACGGCCAGGGTGGTCATGGAAGCCACGGCGGACACGGACAACGCTACTAAGAAGGATACCCTGCTTTATGATACTGGAAAATAAAATACTTAAAACTAGTTCGCATTGATGTTTGTATTATGTATATTTTATTCCCGATTTGTTTATAGCAATCTTGATAATTACTTCAAATTAAGAAGTAGGCGGCGCTTCAGGCAATATATTCGACAATTTAATTCTTGGGGTTACATTTTTGAATATTTGATTTATTTCAGATTAATTGCTTCACCAAGGAATCTTAGTTTTATTTTAAATGTGCATGGCAATAGTAGCGGATGAGTGCATTTTAATGGTTTCCAAGAATTTTCGTATTGCAGCCTTATATATTTTACAGATTCTTATGTGATTCGTGTATAAATAGGGGGGCTTTATTGAATATTATTGGCATTTGTAGTATCATAATATATAAGCTCTTAAGTAAAAGCGGAAGGTAAATTTTGCACTTTTTCAAATTATTAAACTCCTTTTTTTTCGGGGGATCGTACCATTGCAAAATACTGAAAGCTGGAACAATCCCGGCTACGGGCAAACTCCTGAAAGCTGGAATAGTTCCTGCTCTGGAAAATATCCTGCGAGCTGAAAACAACCCAAGACCTGAGCAATATACATTCGGAAATCCAGGAGGAACGGAAGTAACACACAATTCTGGTAGCAACTATGAAATCTTTGATCTCAGTGCTCGTCCGTATTCCTATGGACGAAAATAATTATGGATTTTAATTTGCAATTGATTGGTCAACCCATTAAATCAAGAGTCACTTAGGAAAATCAAGTAATATGAAACTTTGCACTGTGTTGGAATGGAGTATCCTTTACCTTTTATTAGATTTATATTGTTTTTTTTTTTTTCATATTTTATGTTGAGAATTAAGTCATCTAAAATAGATGTTGTATGTTTATATTATTAATATAGATAAAAGCGTGGCTGCCTTCAAGCGCCGCAGCTTCGGCAGATATAAGAGAAGGTGTAACTGGAAGGTGGAATTAATATTATCATCAAGGGTCCTTTCTGTCTATTTATCAATCCTAATTTATAGCGGAGATTTCACATATCAAATTTGAATATATATATACATAGGCCTTTAATAAATGTCTAAAAAAAAACATTATTTAACCTGATTCAAACATTTCTTAAAGACTGTCTGATGAACGACTAAAAATAAATATCTAAATTTATTTAGTATTTCAATAAGTAATATTTAAATGTTTTATGTATTTTATTTGTTAAATTGTTTGTATATAAATATGCATATATGTATATATATATATATATATATATATATATATACACTTCAAAAGCATTTCTTCGACAAGATTTTTTGTAATTAAAATAAAATAAACCAAGCGTTTGTTTACCAAATGTTGATTTGATCTTAAACGAATTATTATTTTGTTTTTCGACCATCGAACTGTGCCTAACCCCTTAGGCACATATAGAATAATAAAGATTAAATAAAAATGTGTACAGTCACAGCAATACATATACACACAATATATGAAAGTATTGCATGTTTCAAGAATATCACAAATTACGCTTAGTCCCAAATGGGGGCTTCTTTGTACAAAAAAGGCTACTATACATCCCAGGTCCAGTATTCACTGTACAAAAATAAAGCTTTACAGAATAGTTTTCATTGTTAATTCCCAGAAAGAAAATAAATTTGATATATTTATGTTAAATACCAAAACAAATGAGCGACTTTAAAAAATGTATTGTTATGTTGCACAACTGAATTAACTTCATTTTAGTGGTAAGAATTATTGTAGATCCGACGGTTTTTTTATGGTTCTAAAAAATTAATTCGGAAATTAAATTAACAATTAATGAGAACTAGAAAATTAAGCTTATTCTTTAGTTTTATTATTAGACTTCTAATGATAAAGATTTAATCAAATAATATCAATAAAAAACAATACAAAATCTACGGATTCCAAATTTTGTTTCAGTGGTTTATTTTTATTTTAGTGATAACGATTTGCAAAGCGGCACAGTGGGTCTAGTTTACGGCTCCTGGGGGTGGTGGGGGCTGTCCGGCGCACCACGGCGTGCAGGGCGGCAATGTAGTGGGCGTGGCTGGCACCGGACTCGCCACAGCCCCAGCAAACAGAAGCGATAAGAACAGAAGCTGGGTAACGTAATCAGAAGAGGGGTCAATAGATTAGATCAACAAATTGTATAATTATATTCCGAAAAACTTACACAGCTCTTGATGTCCATTGCCGAATGAGAATTTGTTTTGAATCTCGTGGAAGCGGCTACTTGTTTATATAGCAAATGTTCGAGCGACAAAACGATTCTATCAACATTTTTTTACGATGAAGAAATATTAATGTGCAGGCAAAAAAAATATAATTATTTATAATTGTATTGAATACATTGCTAGCAATAAAAAATAAATTAAATTAAATAATTATTTTACCTCATATATTATTAGAATTCGAATTTTGTATTGTAAGTAGAAATAACCTATACGTAAATTATCAATCTACAAATTTATAATTGAATACATTTTTAGTTCTATATTATAATTTAAAAATTTATTTTCTTTAATTATTTAAAGCTTGGGTCGATTGAATATGCTGTTATTAAAAGTTAAAGGCAGAGTTGGTAAAATTTTGTTTGATCAAATCGTGTTTATTTTTACATTTTATTACTTTTTCAAATTGGAAATTGAGGTTTTGAATCCATTATTTATACTATTATGTTCACTTTTTTTCTACCAATATTATTGCTGTTACATAGGAAAACAAACACTTTCTTTAAGTGAACTTCACTGTCTGGCTCAATATTATTTTCAAACCATTCTTACTGATACCATACATTTTTATGTTATATAATTTACTCCATTATACAGTCAAAATTCAATACTTATCACCTCAAGCTAAGTATTTTGTACTTTGCATCTGTCTGAGTCTTACAAAACGCCAAGTGGAATGATTGTTCTTGACTTTGTTTCAATTTGTTTTTTTTTCTGCTGATATATTTTAATTTTTATTATTTGTTATTCACAAATATGTAATATATTAACCCTATTACAAGCAAAAAATTCAGTCTTGTGCCTCATAAGTTCCCTCAACAGGCATTGAGCTGCTTTAAAATAAAAAAATATCTTGAAATTTCTTTGAGTAGGCGGTGAATGCCGTGTGCAATTGCAGGTGTACGTACTATAGATTCTCGTTCAGGAGGCACCTTCTGGTCGCATGCTCGAACCTTGGCTCAGATGCCTGTGCTCCGTAAGGAGGTCGAAGATGAAGTCAAGTGCATAAGACCAGCCGGCCAGAGACCCAGGCTGCACTGGGTCAGCAGTTGTTGTATCTGGAAGCTTCCGGTTCGTCACTCCTGTTTAAGGCTGTGCTTGCTGGGGAAAATGCGGAGGACTGAGGACTACAAACAATGTGCAGTCATTGAGCGCAAATGTGCCAAATAATGACTTGCAGGCAAGCGAGTGCAATTTATATGATAAGCAACCAAAATAAATGGCAAGCAATTCATTTTACTTAAATGCAGTGTGCAGTGCAACAACAATTTACGAATTCGCTGCCTTGTTTCACCTTCACCCCTTTTCCAGGTGAGTCCTTTTACGAAAAATACTTGTTTTACTGCTGCGCACGCAGCATATATCAAAAATATTTTTTCTGCCCCGGTTGCAGTCTAACTTGATTTACTCTGGTGTTGCCTAATGATTTCGACAATAGTAAATGAAATGGGAAGTTTTAGTGCATGAACTTCGTGATAAGAGTGTCTTGAATTGGCCTAAAATACAACTCTCGAGCAAAGCTTAAAAAAAATCCTATGCAAAATCTGTTCTCAGCTGCAGAAATATTTATAAAAATCCCCACATCACTAAATTTATAATAATTTGGATTTATATCAATAAGATAAAAACTTTTAATAAAAACTCGTATGAATAAAGTTCTAAAGGCAGCATTAGGGCTGTCGCACAGCATAGTAATTTTGTCGATATTTGCAGTTAATATTTATATTTTTCAATATAATACTTACAGTCAAAGACCAAGAAAAAACCCCTTAGGTATAGTAATCTAGAAAAAAGATCCTTTACCAGTGCTGACAACAAATTAAAATTCAGTGGTCCATAGCGCTCCTATTCATATGCAAAATTAAACCTGACTCAGAGGACTCTCGATTGGGACTTTGACTATGGAAAAGTTCACGTCTTGGCCTAGCTCGGTCCTGGCTAAGGTAGAGAATAAGGGATACAGAGGAATTAATTTAAACACCTACACGATACCCTTACGAGAGGATTCAAAGCTAACTATCAAAGGAGCTACAGAATAACAGCTTTGATTCACAGTACATATAGTTGGAAATCACTCACCTTTAACTCTGTTAAAACAATAGGAAAACATATACATCATATATTGTTTTGAAGTTTTTACAGTTAAGTACTAATCATTTCTGTATAACTTATACAATGTAACACCGTACAAAGTAGCATATACAACCTTTTTGGAGGAGAGTTCGTACAGCAGCGAAGTGCAACGCATCCGGTGACCCGACAGCTATAGCTGAGGCCACCTGTCCCATCATCACTCTTTTCCACGCCGCCCAGTCTCCGTGGTCCTGGGCTGTGTCCTTCATTGTTGAAAGCTGAACCTTGGGAGCAATCAGTGGATTATGCGCTGCTTTACAAAAGCGGGCGACGCGTCGCCTTCCCAGGCGACCTATGAACTGGCCCATCCCTGGATGCATGCAACTCTGTTTCGCCCCTTCATTGTTGGCTGTGCGCTGTGCTGAAACATAAATTTAACTGCGAGCTCATGGAGCCGTGTGACAAGGCCGCAGGAATTCAAAACAAAAGTTGCAACAAATACCAAACACGCCATAAAGACAACAACAGCAAATACATAGACATAAATTGCAGGCTTGGCCACTCTCGGCCCATCTCGCCCTGCGAAAGGCAAAAGGCAACCCTTTCTGTCTCTGGCAAGCAAAAAGAATGACAGGAAGCCGGATGTGAGTGCATGCCTTTTGTGCATGCAACGAATTATTCAGTTGACACACAGGATGTGTGCTTTGCTGTTCATGTTGTTGCCACTGCCACTGCCGCTGGTTGCTGGTTGCTGGTTGCTGGTTGCTGCTTTATTTGCTCGCTTTTCTCGGAGGATCTGGGCCTGGAGCCTAGTCAAACTCACCAGTATTTTTGTTAATTTCGTTACCATGGTTATTTGTGGAAAATTAACTTACCGAAAATTAAGAGCTCGATTTGGCTAGAGTGATTTTGAATGCGCTTCTTGAAAGCGCTATCTTTATTATATACTTGTATAAAATTATAAATAAAACTTAATTAACTATATTATAAATTTTACATTTTAGAGATGCTGATTAACAAAAGTAATATATTATATATATGACAAATATGATTTTTGGGTTCAAAAATGTTCAAAAATTCGAATAACTTATTCCTTTAGGGTTTCCAGTTTGTTTCGATTCATATATTAATCTAATTTATATATGGAAAATACCTTTGGTTTTTCATGGGGTAAGTCATAGTCGCTATCTCTTTTTATCTCTCTGAACATAACTTTCTGTTATTGCGCTAATATACGTGTGCTTTATGTTGATTGTTATTATACTCGTATAGGAAACACTCGTATAAAGTGCGTGGCTTCCTCTTGAAACCATTTAATTTCGGTATAACCACTTATACATGTGAGAGCATTTTTTTAAAGCAATTTTTCAATTTTATGGGGCCAAAAGGCATAAATAATGAACGAAAACCGAGGCTATACGCATGTATAGGGTCCTAGCTGGATGCGGTGAAGAAGAGTAATCAAAAAGTGCGTGCTAACTAAATTGTTATTGCTTTCAAATGTCACGTATCATTATCATAATTTTTTTGCTTGACATTTTTAAGTAGCTGCCATAAATGTTTATAACTTCTGCACACAGAAAGTGTTTCTATTAACTGCGGCCCAAGGCCGCTCGCCTCCCGGACCATGGACCTCTTAACATTATTGGACCCGAGGGACGAGCAGCGGCAGTACAGCAAAGGCGGCTACCAAGGCTCCAGGACACACACGTACATAGGCACCTTGACATTCATAATTCATAATTTATGGCTGCATCCGAAGGAGGGCTCTTTTCCTGTATGTATTTTAATTCAGCGCTGAAAGGTGGCAGATGGAAGATGAACGATTTTTGCCCACCTGGAGGTTATGATTAAAACAAATATAATAGCTGTTTGCGGGAAAAGAGGAAAGGCAAACAGGGCCCCTAAAGCAATCGCTAAAAGCAATATGTATCTCTCAAATTAAAGCTAGTGGCTGGTCTAAATTGAATAATGTTTTAATATTTTGTATTCCAAATAATTTACATATTTCATTAAAACATTTTAGTGTTGCTACAATGTGTCTAGACGTCGGTTTCCATTTATGGCCTGGCAATGTGTTTTGATTACTTATATTACGCATGCATATATGCATATATATGTAAATGAACGAAGTACCATGCACAAAACGTATAAGCCAGGCTGCTTTTTGGCAAATAAGGAAAATTAAAATTAAAAAAATCGGCATAAAAAACTTGCCTTGCAAACATTAAAAACTAATCAAACTTTTAAATACACTTCAACCGCAGCAGTCTTAAGATTGAGATATTGCAGGGGGCAAGGACAGAGGGCAGTGGAGGGGAAGGGCAGAACAATTCGACAGGCGTCTTAAGAGGCATCGGGATCCGCATCCGCATCGGCATCGACTTTGATTTGTTGCCTCCGTCGCGTCTCATCTCATCTTCCCCCGCAAACACCGCCGGCCCGCTCTTTTTTAGCCCTAACTTTAGCCGGACTTTTGCCTTGTTGTCAACGTCAACAGAAATTGATTGCTCGCCGAGAACACCAGCCTCAATCTGCAGTCTCTGGGCTCAAGCCCGGGATTTCTCCTGCCACCCGCTACTTATACCCTATTGGACTGCCTCTGTGGCATTTTCATTTCATTCGGAGTTGAGTTTACTTTGCGCCAAAACTTTTACGCAGAGAGCTTCTGAGTCTCCGTCTCTCGTTCTCCAGTGAATTATCTTTAGCCAGCGGACCAGGGAAGCCTACTCCCCGGCCAAAACTTTGACACAGTTTAGGAACCAAAAGTTTAATGGAATTTGTCTATGGCATCGTCTTGCCCCCAGACTTCCGTTCGCTGGCCCCCTTTCCGCCGGGCCGCAAAAATAAATAAGAAAGCATTAAACTTCTTTTTAAAGCAATTAAAAATTCTTTAAGACTACGGAACAGTTCTGCCCCTGAGACCTGACCCCCTAAAAGTCGGCTTTTCTGTGTGGAAGGCTGCATAATCTGCGATCGTGAGGCGTCTTTAGAGGGTACGAGAGTTTTCTGTGAAAGAAAAAACTAAAGATTAAACGTAAATTCCGAATCTTTAAATATTTATCAGTAAATATGCAGCAAGATCGTTATATATTTTGTTTTATTCGCTTATATTTTAAGTCGCAAGCACGTAAATTTCCAAGGCAAATTTCACACTTACAGCAAGATTTATAGACAGGAAAGAAGTTTTCCAATTAAGTAATATTTTCCTGATATATGTATATAGTAGCAAAGAGATATATACAAGAAATATAAAGTGACTAATTGGCATACCATAAGGGAACCTTATATTTTTAATGTATTAAATCATTCCTTTAAAAGCTTCTAAAAAACTAAGGGGTAAAATTATGTAATAAAATTACCTTAGTTAATTGTGGGACCTCCCTACCAATATTCTGTTGAGCCATTCAATAAGTGGAATATGCTTTGAAAACCATTGTTTATCTAAATTAATTAACCCCGGATTGTTTGCTTCCTCCTGGACTTTTTTTGTGTTATGCTCCACGGGGCGTATGAACAACGCGGCGGCTGGTTTATTGCTTACTCTCCCACAGAGAAGGCATAAAGCTCACACGGACACACAAATACCAGGCATCATTATCAACACTAACGCCCAACATACACACTGGTCGGGGAGGGAGAGGTTGGGAGGGGGAGCAGAGGGCTTGGAGGGAACTGGTCTTAACTACTTTCTGCACGTCTGCTGATAAAATCGATAAATTCCTTTTCGTAAAACGAATTAGGAAACTAATTGACTTGGATTTCGCTTAAAGAATCTCACATAAATCGTTAGCTTAAGCGTGATTCTGGCAGTCGAATGCCTTGTTTCTGGTGCCCGGAATCGGGGGTATTTCTTGGGGAGTCTTTAACGTTTGCCCCCAATTCAATGGCAAGCAAAAAATTGGAGCAGCACTTGTTTGTATTTCGCAACGTAACGGTTTTCTGTACCATAATGATTTAAAATTTTAATTATAGTCCGTTAAATGTCATTGAATGTGAAACATTTTCGCCCTTCACCCCCGTCATTCCGCTTTCCTCGACTAACAGCTCGTCCACGTCGTCCTCATGGCAGTCGGCGCCCTCATTGAGCGCCAGCGAAGCGTCGACAACTAACAAGGCACAAATATTACGTTCACATTTCCTGGCTCCATGCACTTGCCTTGCAATTTGATTTACAACAAACTCACAAGCTGGTTTTTATGTTCCTGCCTACCATTTAACCTCAGCAATTTATACCTATCTGTGCAGGCATTTCATGCTCGGCTTATTTGTGCAAACGCTTAAACACCTGAAGTTGCGCTTAAAAGCGTACAGGACTAGAATATTTGCACTGTGGGAGAGGTATGCTCACATCTTAATAATCTTCGCGAAGGTATTTGTTGAACTGGACCTCACTAAAAATTAATATTTTAGTGAGAAAACTTGAATCTGTAAATTGCATTGGGAATTTTAATACTTCTTGAGTTTGTAATTCAAAATTAAAAAAAAAAAAATTGTCTATGAGTTTACAACCTCTTAATATCATGGCATTAAAAATAGGCAGTGATCGAAGCAGAATTAATTAATTTTGATATTGATGACCTTAGAATATTAAAAGGATTATTAAAAAATTAAAAAATGATCTAATCAAAAACATTCAGCGAATTAAAAAGCTATAAATTCTTGTTAAAAAGTATCTTAAACTTGTGTATGTATTTATTTCTTAACGGATTTTACCAATGCTTAGTCTATGTCATTACTTCCTGTTCTTCAACAAGTAAAAACTGTTATTAAAGGCAGAAAAGTTCACACACTCTCTAGATTGCCGTATTTATTAAAAACTTAAGTAAAGTAAAGTGCGCGAAAAAACTTAGCAGAAAGTTTTCCGAAATAGTTTTTCATATTTATAAATTCATATGCAGTTGCAATTTCTTTTGCATTCGTACCGCTGAAATTTCAACAAACATGCAAATATATAATTTTAATAAAGTGGCAAAACCAGGAGTCTGTTAGACTTTCCCACTACCGCTGCTCATCAAAATTCCCTCAAAAAAAAAAAAGGAGAACCTGCCACGGTAAGTTACTTGACAACGTAGAAGTTGTGGTTGATTTTACAAGTACTTTTATTGTTCCTGTTGATTTTTTTGTTCATTTGCCCGTTGGTGGAGTCGGAAATGGATGCTCTTGATATGCTCAGGAGAGAAACTGGGAAATACGAAATTTTGGAGTGAATGTCCCGCAAAGTATTTCATTGTAGATTTCCTGTTTTTATTACCTGCCGGCAAAGTAAATGAGCTCTATTTATATGCAATTTGTTAAGCAAAAGCACAAAATTGTAGTAAAATTGTAATTGCAAAAATTGTAAGACAGGGGAAATTTGGCTGGAAAGCTAGAAAAGAAGTAAAAGAATGTTAGCTTGCTAATCTTGAAATGCATACTTCAAATGCATAATATAAATCCTTGTTCTCTTGTTCTCTTGTTTAAACGGTTTACTCCTTTTATCCATTTTACTGGGCAGGGGTCAAAGCTCTCGACAGGGTTAGACACATACCCTTCTCAAGTTCAAAAAATTTATTGTTTCAATAGGGGCAAGCGGCACATACAGCACCGAACAAAATAGAATAAAACCGATATAGTAAAAATTGAATTTCTATAAAAGTTTCGACAGCATGCAAAGGACAAACTTTGTCCACGGGCTGGCGCTTATAAGGACCGAAGGTGAGGGGAAATGGTAGGATCACATACGCTACCACGCCCAGCAGTCGGCAGACTCAGGAGTTGGCAAAAGAGTTAAGGAGCCAATCACCATGTCCTGCTCTGTCCTTCACTCAGTCGTTGAGACCAATCGCATAGTGATGTATATCGAAAATCAACCGATATAATATATCGGCAAAGGCAAGAAGACATCTAAATTGCTTCTTTCTTTGAGTGATAAAAATTTATTTTATCAAATGAACATATAAGTGAAAGAAAGGCACTTTTGCATTGTTATTTTATTTATATTCAAATATTTTCGATGATGAGATATAGCATAATAAGGGTAAAAAATCTAGTTATAAAGTGTAAGTGCTGCATTTTCTCAGCTGAGATAATTGCTATTTTTCCTCCTCTTAGAACACACTGTAAGGAATATAGTGACCCTGGCTCTTAAACGTAGTTAAATAAAATAATATACTTCCATATGTATATATCTTTAGTTGATTCAAGAGCTCATGCCTCCTCACATTAAACAAAATTACTAAGTAATTGATAATTTCGATGATAATGTAGTTAGGCAAGCTTTAAATCTTTACGATATCGATGTAATGGCTTATTGCCATCCCTAATCCCGTTTCTTTCCTGCAGTTCCGGTTCCTTCCTTCAGCGGCCCACAGAGAGCGCTGTCAACACTTGGACTTCCGGTGGCCGCTGCCAGTGCCACTGCCATTGCCACTGCTGCTGCTGCTGCTGTCAGCAAAATGTCACCAGCATGCACATGGAATCGCTTTTCCCAGCTCTCCAGTATTTGATTGGGTCTGGGCTTGCGATTGGCCGCCGCCATCCTGCCCGCCCTTCTACTCTTTCATCCTGGCTGAATGCCTGGCCAGGAGCATTATTTGCTTTTATTTCTGCAAGTCAATAGCTTTGGCTTTGGCTTTTAAATTTATCGACTGACGTTTGATGCGCTTCATTTAACTTGGAAACATTTTTCAACTCAAATTCCTTAGCCCCTCGTGTCCCCCGTTTTTCAGTTTTAGAAAATACATTTTCACCGTTTCGCCGTTCCTCTGTTCGGGGCTCTCGCACGGTGTAAGTTTTTTCCGTTGGATGGCAGATGTAAAGTGTCATTAAATTCCATCGCATCATTGACGCGGCTGAGCAAGTAAATTCAAAGGGCTGTGGAACAAATTTAGTTATTAGTTAAAATACAACAGTTTCACTTTATACCTCTGATGAAAAAAATTTCCTGAAGAGAAACGAGCTAGTTTATTTTGCACATCGGTTTTATTTTATTTCAAATATATAATTAAAATGTGGGTTCTTATATTAATAGTAATACATAACCTTAATATACAAACTTATAGAAAAATATAATATTATAAATTTTGCTATGTCCCTGCCATAGAATTGTAGGTTTTTTAAGAAAATACCGTAGCAGCCCATAGGCGAAATGCAGTGAACTGCAAAGCTTTCATCTTGATGCCTTTTTTATTTTCTAGTTTCCTCCCCGTCGATCTATCTTTGTCTTTCGAATAGTCGTGTTCTCCTCCCACTTAACAAATATAACTAAAATAGCTTTATATATATTGTTGATAATAAAAATCCAGCAGGACTCGCTTGAACAGCCGGACGACGGGCATCCTTTGGAGCATGTGAATGTATGCGGTGGAAGCAGTCCTTGGGAAGCCAGAGAATTCACGTCACTCAGAGCATACGTACATGCTTAACTTTTATTAAAGAAAAGTAAAATGTTTGTTTTAATTTTTTTAAACATTAAAGCCAGTATCCTTTGTTATAGGAATTAGTTTAATTAGTTATTATATTTTAAAAATTACAGTGAATTAAAAAAAGCCCTTTTAAACTGCCAATTGACATTATAGCATCGGAAGGAGGAACTCTGATCCAACCTAGTTGATTAGGGAGCGGGCACAAAAGCCGTTAACACGAGATAAACCTTTGACTTGGCTCTTAGTCCGCCAACTCGCTGGGCTGCTGTATGCAGCCAAGTGGGCGTGACCGGCTTGTAATAACTTACGCCTTTTGACACAGATTAAGCCGGCATAAAGACAATGCTGGAATCAGGAAACTGCAACGATGACGAGGACAGAAGTAAACTTGGCCAAAGGATTCCATGACCCCACCCATATGTATGTGCGTGTGGGCGGCTTGTGCAAGCCGTCGCCCTTATTGTTTGCCCTGCTCTGTGTGTGCGGACCAGACAGTCCCCTGCCCACACTACCCCCAGCTCTTTTCCATGCATTTTCCATACCGAGCTCATTCAAGCCAGTCTGCTGCTCATCTTCATTGTAGATGACAGCCTCCATTGTCCTATGCCGACTCCTGCAGCGACAGCAGCTGTATTTTTAGCCGCCCGAGACAGAGCACCCAGATCACGCATTACCCAGAGCAATCTCCACATATTTTCCCATTACCATGTTCTTTTTGTTCTTTAAGCCATAGCTTTGTGATGGAACAAAAACTCACTGATCTATGGCAGCAAAAAAAAAGGGGATCTAAACGAGTTAAGTTTGGCCTTCAAAGATATGGAAATATAATGGTGCAATACTAAGTACTATATATTTTAATTTATAGACCTATGAACGTGCTGCCTGAAAGATTGCAATGGCATTGTAAAATGTATATAGTATTGAGATCACTTAATGTCAAGTTGATGTCTTTACACGAATTTTTGAATACGACTTGAGTAAAGTAGACAGAGTTTTCTTGTTATGCTGCAGCCTTACGTTTCTTGCATTTTAGTAGTGGGTTTCGTTGAGACAGCTCCATGCATAATATGAATTTTACTCCAAACGCATCGACTAAAAGGAAAATTCTATGCATTTTATATCGTGCTGGAGGGCATTCATACGATGAATGTAAGTCCACGCCTTATACATATTATACATATGCAGATGGAAGCTTCATTTTGCCACATACACGCGGAAACTGAGGCAAAGACCGCTGTGGAGCCCTACCTATGCTCATTGCGGATCTATAGCCGCTTTCCTCGGCCCTCTGCGCAGGTCTCTCATTTGCTATTTCCCAGGGACTCAACATGTAAATAGGGTTAGCTTGCGACGTCAGTGGGCGACTACCCTGTTGCATAATGCATCCTCCGTCTGGTTAAGAAATGACAAACTTCTGTACATCCATTTCGGATTCCGGGCGAGGCATTAGTCTCGCTGGCTGACGCAGCTACGCATTTGAGAAGGCAATAAACTTATATATTGGTGAGGGCGAATGCTGATGTCATAATTTATTTTGGAAACTGCTGGCTTATACGGAAATTCTCGTGCAGTCTACATTAAAAAAAAGTAAAATAAATATTTAAATTGCTTTATTTCTTATAAATTTAAAACTAATTTATCCATTTAGGTTACTATTTATTAGCTGTTTCAATCTCGTTTACAAAATACCTAACATAATTTGATAAACGAATATGTAAGCCAAAACTGAATTCTGTCGTAATTTTCTTAATTGTGAGGCAACATTTGATCTCAACGACTGTCTACACACGCAATATTAGCAGCACAAAGGTCGGAAATACCCAGGTATATGCTTATATTAAATCTTTAAATTTGAATTTTCTAATATATAAAGCATGAGCCTGGGCAGATTACTTTTACGAGTATGCCCAGGCTCGTTTCAGGGGCATTGAAGGTATCCTGTGCCACGTGCAGCACAAGCCAGAGGAGTAGTGGGGCGACGCAGTGAATGTTGCAATTTCTGTTTTGAAATTGACTTATTTTGGTATTTTTTATGCGCCCGACATTCAACGTGGACCCTGCTGCAGGGGCCTGTAGTCCATGGCCTTTGTTTTGTAATTGTTTCGAAACTGGGTGCACGGTACCGGGTACCGGGTGCCGGGTGTCGGGAAGGCCGGGATACGGTAGGCGGCGAAAGTTAACGTCATTGTCGTTCCCGAACTCGACGACGTTGTGTCGCTGTCGTTGGAAATACCAAAGGAAGAAGGGCGACATTAGCGGCAACTGTTTTGAGTGCCGCTTCCCGTCGGTCTGTTCTTTATCGTTCCTGCCAGAGAGTCGTCTCCGCACTCAAACCCAAACCACCCACCATCATCCGCCAACCGACATCCGCCATCCGCCTTCCGCCGGCCGCTTTCAAGTGGCATTCGAGTGGCAGCCATTGTGCAGCATTATGATGAAAGTTTGTGTCACAAAATGCAAATATTTGAAAGGTAATTGAATTTGAACTTTGCCGCCCGTCGTCCTTGGTTTGCTAGTTAGCTACTTTGGCTGCCAGCCACTGAACAGTGTACAGCAGGCCAACAGCGTGGGCGAAATTCTGTATCAGTTCGATATGTAACCCGAGGCCATCGGAAATCTCTATAAAAGAGTCTGGTTTTCAAACTGTCTGTTGAATATCACAAATTTAATTTATAATGTCTTAGTTTATACGAAATCAATTTCTCCTTTTTGGATGTTTTGAAAATGCAATGATAATTCAATCATAGCATGGTTATTAGGTAAAAAAGAAGGTAGAGATCTTAAGGGAAGTCTAAGACAAGGCACATTCTTCTATATGATATTATTTAAAATTATTATTAAATATAATTAATTTTAATTATCCTACGACAAATGATATTGAGTTTACAACTGACGCCAACAATAGCTCAAAGAAATTCTTTGGACTTCAATGGACTTTTCAGGATCTTAAAGCCACGAATTACTTTTCCCATTCTTGTGACACTAGTTTTTTCTCTGTGCACGTAAGGGGTAGCTTTAAGTACCCGATATCGCGCGTACAATGGCATTGAAGTTTTGATAGCAAATATTTGGCAAAGAGCTTACATGTTTTATTTATCCAAGCTGAACGGTCAACAACAGAGCACAAACCCAAAGCGAACTCGGGGCCGCACTCGCTCGCCGGCTGTCTCGTCCCAGCACTCATTTGTTTGTCGTGCAAATTATATACAACATTTGCACTCATGATGGCATTCAGTTTCCATGTTCCGAGTACAAATGAAAATCCATAGAAGGCCGGAAAACACATCTGCTCTCTCGCTCAATCCAGTCCGTGTTTTGTGCTGTGTTTTGGGGCATGCCCCAGGTGCAGTGAACAATAAATTTTGTTGAAAATAAACAATTGTTTGGACATGATTGGCTTTTTGTCTGCTTTTTTTTTCTATTCAAGTTTCGAGAGCCACCTTCCATCTAAACTGGGGTTTGAGTATTAATTAATTGCCTTGATTGGGGCAAGCAAATCTTAAAAATTTAAGAATCTAAATAAACATTGGAGACATTATGGCTCAGTGTTTCATCCATAACTCTGCCTCTGTTGGCTGGGCTAATGCTAAAACTTTCTCCCAAAAGGGGCACGTCAATCATCAGTGACTCTGGTGCCACAGTATCGGTGTCCATTGTTCGATGACTTTTGATTGAAAGAAAAGATCGCGACGAACCAGTCTGTGTCCAAGCAGCACAGATTGATGGCTGCAGTCGCGTTTCCAGGGCAATCACAGTCAAAAATTCTTTACAATTGACAAGTAATCGAGGCGACGAGTGTGTGCTCCGGAATTCGACGCAGTCGCTTTCATTTTTTTCACGGCTTTCGACGAGTGCGAATTTCTAATTTCATTAAAATTTGCTCAAAGGGATGGATGGATGCTGGAGCCCAGGCGTTGACAGAAACAAATCGGCACAATAGACGTCACACGCATGGCACAGCGCGATTGTGGGCGGCGCAGCTTTGGCAATCAGAAATCCCGGATCAAAGTGGAAAATCGATTTTAATTGCAATCTAGGCGCAAAAGCTTCGGTCCTCGATTAGCGGTCAAGTGGGCGAAAGTCCTAGGTTCGGGGGACATTAACTTGACGGAAAATACCGGCGCACTCCGAGGTAAAATTTAAGTCAAAATTTTGATTTTGAAACCGACTATGATGCAGGGAATTTCCCTATTGGGTCCATGATAATCGGCCAATTTTTTTTGTTTGTTAGTTAAAGGTTTACAGTACAAATTTTCTTAGTTCTAACTTAAACAATTAAGCTTTTGAATAAGAGAACTACTTATTTATTACCTACCCATGATACTTACGTCAGTCCAAGTGTCAGGGTTTTGGACCAGTTTTTTTAGTTCCTCAGTCTCAGCAAAAGATTTTGGGTGAACACCCAGACCGGTTATGTTTTGTTCTAGATCTTTTTTAAAAATTTTTCTTTAACTTTTACCTTTTTTAACTCCAAATTTATTTGATCCAGTTTATGGATCATCTGTGCGTTTATTTGGCTAAATCAAAATTATGGCTGAAATTATGAAGTCAAAGGGCTGGGCCCTCCTGTCGCTGTCTCAGGTGCGGCAGGGCTTGACGTGCGCGATGCTGGAACCGCTGCGCACTCGGTTGCACCACTCTGACACGAATTCCTACCCCCATTTGCCGGTGCGGGACGACCTCAAGCCGATGGCGGTGCCGGACAATACGAAGGTGTTCGACGCCTGTTGGCAGACGATGCGTCGCACCGAGTACAAGTGTCGGTCGGACGTAGAGTTCAACATTCCTGCGTTCATCAATGAGCGCAAGAAGTGCCTGAGTGATCCGTGCGCCAACGATTTGCAGGCCTGGGACCTCACCCACTACAAGCCCCATGACATGTTCAAACGCAAGTATCCGCGCACCTGGGACGAGTGCGTGGTAAAATGTCGGAAGCGCAAGATGCAGTGCGTCCCCTTGCCGCTGAATCCTCCGCGGCGCAAGCGCCCTGCGATGATGAAGAGTCCTTGTCCTGTGAACATGTGCGTGCTCGGAAAGCAGGACCTCCAGCTCGAGCCTTGCAAACTGATGAAGCCCACCCTTTGTCCGCGGTTCAAGATGCCCAACTGCTGTCAGAAGCCCCGCAAACCTCCGAAGTGCCAACGTCCCTTCAGAGCCGGGCTCTGCAAAAAGCGAAAGACGAAGTACCCGAGCTTCTCAGAGTGTTCTCATGCGTCCATTCCGGGCGCCCCGCCAGTCGAGTGCAAGTGTCTCATAAAGCCGTCTATCTGTGAGGTGTGGAGACATTACCGCAAAAGATTTTAAACATTGACTGACTAAATTGTGATCCTGACGAAAAATACCTTCATAAAGACATAAAATGTGACTATATAAATAAAAACTTGAGAACTAATTAGGTTTTGATCTAACGCTTTTCTTCGAGCACGTCTCAGGCAGTTTTATTGATGAAGTCATAAAGTAGTGTATTCTCGGCATGCCCCAATCTCCATTCCCTCAACCTGCCTGAAAAGAAATCATGGTATATTACGCGGAGGCTACCTCCTTGTGGACCCAATCTAACCAATTTTGACGTTTCCTATAATGAATTTGAGGGGCGGAGAACTCTTATTCGGTTTGGATAGCCCTAAGGAAAAAGAGTGCAACTTTCCCAATCTCAGATTCCTTCATATGGCCGTAATAAACTAAAATCTAACCATCTGAACCTCTCCCATAACTAGCAGGAGGACTTATTGCTAGAGTCCATGGCCGAAATTTCCTATTTTTTTAATTTAACAATTTCAAAGCATTCGGCACGCACATTTCTCTGCATTCGATTTTTCCCATATTGCATTTTCGTGCGCGTAAGCGAAGGACCAATGACCAGGC
>VNJU01004935.1:0-28508 GCA_008042675.1 Drosophila seguyi | reverse complement strand
TAGTTATTTAGTTATTTAGTTATTTAGTTATTTAGTTATTTAGTTATTTAGTTATTTAGTTTATGGACACCGTCCATAATGATGGATGGCACCCGACAAAATATTTGCCAAGAAACTATTTTTGGGCGGGTGCTAACGGGGCCGATTTCCAAGGGTAATCCGAAACGTGCGCATCCTTCACGACCCAGATGCACCAAAAAGACGACCCTGATTCGCTCGACACGCTTCTTAGAAAGTTCTGGGAGGTGGAGGATCTCCAGTGAAGATGGTAAAAGAGTCTGATTCCTATTGCAAAAGGAACTTCCTCCAAACCACGAGGAAAGACGCAAGCGGGAGGTAGGTGGAGACGCTCCCGTTCCGTGACCCGGAGAATTCAGGATCCAGTTTAGTATATTCGAAGCCTATGCGTTGGCTCAGTTTCTGAGAAACGAAAATCGTTTAAAAAGTGACTTTCCCCTAAAAGAGCAATATGACACCATGATCCACGAGTACCTGGATCTGGGTGGCCCCTTCCAGTGTCAAGTCCGTTGTAAAATTTGTTCCCATTTATTGATCAGGACGGCCTTTTGAGGGCTTGCGGCCGCCTCACAGCCTTCAAAACCCTGCAATATGATGAACGTCGTCCGATTATACCTTCCTACGGCTGTAGACTGTCGCGCCTTATCATCCAATTTACTCACCAGATTACTCTTCACGTCAATTGATCGTACGCCTGATCTGATCGAAGTATTGGATTCCTAAAATCAAGAATCTGGTGAAGGCTGTGGTTAATCCGTTTAAGATTTGCACGATTTACAAGAAGAGACTTCAAACATAGCTGATGGGCGAGCTTTCTACATATAGAGTTTCCTTCTCGAGGGGGTTAATTTACACGGGTATCGACTCTGCCGGCCCTTTCGAGGTAAAAAATTATATGGGGAGAGCGTGTCTCATAACAAAGGGATATGTTTTTTTTTTTTTTTATATTAATTACTTTAATTATTTAAACCTAATATTTCACAGGTAACAAACAATGAAAAAACAGTGACTTGGCGGGGCAAGGGCCCGCATCGTGCGGTACGGCCGCAAAGCAATGCTTCGCACAATGTAAGGCCTCTTAGCCCGCCCTCTCCTTCCTCATCCTTTCCAGGGATCTCAGCGACCTCATCAGCTTTTCTGAGAATTCTGCCGCCGCGTCCGAAGTCCTCGGGTCTGCCAGCATCAGCGGCACCAGCGTGTCCTCGTTAATCGCCGACCCTGCTACCGCCTCCAGCGTACTCCTCTCCTCGTCAAATCGGCGACACTCAAAGATGACGTGCCTCGCATCTTCGGCTATCCCGGATCCGCACTCCGGGCAGCCGATTCCTCCTCGTGGCCGAACCTTTTGAGGTAGCTACGGAAGCATCCGTGCCCGCTCAGCACTTGGGTCAGGTAAAAGTCCATCTGCCCATGCTTCCGCTCCATCCAGGCCTCAATGCTGGGGATCAGCCGATGGGTCCAACGGCCTTTGGACGAGGCATCCCACCTGGCCTGCCAGCTTCCATAGCTCCTCCTTCTGGCGGCGTTCTTGAGCTCTGCCTTGGAGACACCCTCTGGTCCGGGGTGCCCGCGAAGCGCGTTGCGTAGCTTCTCCCGCACCAGATCCTTCAGCGGCAGAAGTCCAGCTAAGACCAGCGCGGCGTCGTCCGAGATCGTTCGGAATCCGCAGGCCACTCGGATAGCGAGTACGTCGACTCGACGACGCGCATGTAGGGAGGTGACGACGCTCGCAAGCAGCTCCTGGTGTTTTGCTTGGACCCTCCGGTGTTCACCAGTAAACGGGAGAGGGCTCCCACGGTTCCGCTAGCCTTCTTCTGGGCGTACTCTGGGTGCTCTTTGAACGATAGCCGAGTATCAAGGAGGACGCCCAGGTACTTAATCGCCCTCTGTGGCTTAATCACTGGTCCAGCGACGTTTACTTCGGCCGTTTCCACCAGTTCCACCAGCTGGAGATGAGGACAGCCTCCGTCTTCTGTGCTGCTAGCTCAAGACCAGCGCTAGAGACCAGCGCTTGATCGCCGAATTCGCCCTCTCTTCCGCTGCAGTGCGCTTTGCAACTACGACCACGGCTATGTCGTCTGCTTAGCCCACGACGGTGGTGTCGCTGGGCATTGGGAGCCGCAGAACACCGTCGTACATGGTATTCCAGTGTAGGGGCCCTAGCACGGAGCCCTGCAGGACACCGGCGGAGACTTCGTATACCCTGGAACCCATGTCCGTGTCCACGGTGAGCACCCTTTCGCTGAAATAGCTCCGCACTATCTGCAGCAAGTACCCTGGGATATTCAACGCAGCGAGGCACGCCAGCGTTCGGCTCCAGTCAGCGGTGTTAAAGGCGTTCCTAATGTCTAGTGTTACCACTAGGCAATAGCTTTTGGAACCGCCTTTCCACCTCGTACCTGCGATCGCCGTCTCTGCAATCGCCTTCACCGTCTTGATGGCGTCCAACGTCGAGTTTCCCTTCCTGAAGCCGAACTGGCTCGGGGAGAGACCTCCGGCCTCCTCAATGGCGGCATTTAGCCTTGCCACTATCAGCTTCTCGAACACCTTGCCAGTGGTGTCGGTAAGGCAGATAGGCCTGTAGGAAGATGGCTCCCCTGGCGGTTTCCCCGGCTTGGCGAGGAGCAATGGCTTCTGCATCTTCCATCTTGCCGGAAAGGTCCCCTCCGATAGGCAGGGTAAAGGGATGCGTACTCCTTCGGGTGCAGCGCTATGGACAGCTTCAATGCCCTATTGGGCAGTGCGTCCAGGCCTGGATGTTCTGGAGAATGTTCACGCCAGAATGGCGCAAACGGCTGAGCGGCAGGGTAAGCGGCCAGCCCTTGCACTCAAAGCTTTCGCCATGGCTCGCATGCACCGCTGCTCGCTCTCTCCTTTTTTCTTCTCGCTCTCCCTGCTTCCAGCCGGCAAGAAATTCACCACTCCGCGGTCCCGCGGCTTTTCTTATGTTAGATTTAAGTTAGTCTTTAATTTGAAGTTAAACACATCGCGAACCTACGTTGTGGTGCTATCTGGTTTGAAGATAGCGTGATGAGGCAAATAGAAATTGCTGAAGTCGTTTGGAGAGACTTGGTGCATATGACCCAAGTCTAAATACTCTTGAATGACTGAGTCGTACAGCTTTTTTGCTGGAACGTCTTTACTCAGTCGAATCTCGTTTCGGAGGAACTGAGCCCGTGCAATTGACCTGGAGTGTCCCAGATTGATATTGTCCGGGTCTTTAAAGGGCAATGAAACCACATACCTCCCTCCTCCTTCCCTTTGGTGGTTTAGACGAAGTTGTCCTCGCAAGCCGAGGTGGAATCCTTAACCAGCTTTACTGGAACATCCTCCACCTCCCAAAATTTGGTGAGAATGTTGTCAAGTCTGGACTCGGTGACAGCTAAACGGGATGAAAATGAGCATATTCTGCTTGTGGAATTCGTTGCGATTGGACTCAATGTGGTCTCTTGGCCAAGAAGCGTGCCACAAATATTGGAATGGGAGCCACTAAGAATGATCAATAGCAGGATATCGGCATCAATAAGAACGTCGATCTGCGAACTTCGATAGAAACTTGGATCTGCTAGTTGCAAAGGCGGCAGATGCTTCAAAGAGTCTTCGGGTAAAGCACAGTATTCCCGGCCAGTTGTGATAGTACATATGCAGAAGTTTCAATGTGATAGTGGGGTTTGACGGGAGAACTTATGTTGAGTTGGCAGCACTTACGGGGCTAAGCCGCAACAGTGAGGTTGACCCCCAAAACTTGAGCTTGGATGGATTCATAAGGCAACTTTATCAAGTTGAACTTACTTGTTGGGAATTTTGGAAAGGCAACCATCGGGCTCGAAGGACCAAATGTTGTCGTCGGGGGCCCGATGGTTCCCAAAATTCCCTACAAGTAAAAAAGTAGGTGGAGTGTGTAAGGAAAAACGTCTTTCCCTCTTCGGCTTTATTTTCCAAGTGCTACAACTCGTACAGGAATATGGCTGCCTCGTGCCCCATTCGGAACCGGGTAAAAGGTACATACCACTCCGGATATGGCTGCAATAACGCCACAGTTTAACATAGATACCCAGCCTGTTGCACCGCGGAAAACCTGCGCCTCCACTCATCGGGCGCATCACGCGCAGAGCCAGGCGCCCCACTCGCGGCACCGGGCGCGTAACCAAGGGTGCGAAGCGCACACCGGATGAGGATGCACTAACCGTTGCCTGAAGATGGCGGCAAGGGGCCGCAAGAGAATACTGTCCTTTCCCCCTCCCTCAACTCCCCTCAGCTCCAGGAGTCACCACCGCACACTGGTTCCTGATGTAAGGGGAGCGCGTTCAAAAATACTTCTAGTTGAGATGTAGGCTTGAAACTTACCACAAAATTTTTGTAAATTTATACCAAGATCATGTAAAAACACTATATCATATAGCTGTCATATGAACGATCGGTTGTGATAATAAAAAAAAATAGACCAAAATAAATAAAGTGGTAGATTTCCGGTTTGAAACTTTTATTTTATAATTATTAGATTAAAATGTAAAATTTGAGGAAAGGGGCGTGGTTCATTCTCAATACGCCCACATGCAGTAAGTAATTAGGTGTAATTCTATTATGTAATTCTACTATAATATGAAAATAACAAATAAAGAAAAAAAACTTAAGTGTGGAGGATAACATATTAATATAAATTTAAACTGAATCGAATAAATTTGTCCCATCTAAAAGATCAAATGCTGATTTAAATAAAACTGACTCTTTTGTGCACGGCAGTTTTCTTTGGCCAGTAAGAAATGAATTTTAGCTCAGAAGCAATCTATTTATCAAGTCCGTATTTGTAGCTATGCGTGACATCTTCCGAGTGTGCTGCCTTCTGAACATTTTAATGTCCTTTTTTCTGATTCTACAGCTTCTTCAGATAGCTCCCCGATTGGCAAAAGTGAAAGATTGAACATAATAATGACATTAATAAATATAATTTTATCTCAATAAGAGCAAAAAAAACACGAATGACGAAAACACAGACAAAGCACAACGAGAAAGACGAAAACACAGACAAAGCACAACGAGAAAGACGAAAACACAGACAAAGCACAACAAGACAACGCAGCTGCTTTGCAGGGAAAATTAAACCTCAAAAAAAAAAAAGACGGCGTTAGTATTTTGTATAATACGCAC
This sequence comes from Drosophila seguyi, assembly GCA_008042675.1. Classification (NCBI taxonomy): domain Eukaryota; kingdom Metazoa; phylum Arthropoda; class Insecta; order Diptera; family Drosophilidae; genus Drosophila; species Drosophila seguyi. The sequence continues at coordinate 23,342 of VNJU01004935.1, read as the reverse complement.
ACATGTGCAAATATCTGCAGCTAAAATAAACTATCTTATTACCTTAAGACACACACAAATACATTGAAAAAAAAAAACAGAATGGGGGAATCGTGGGGGAACACAACTTTAAGTAAACATAAAAAAGACGCATACAAAATGTATAAAAACAGGGTAAACTAAAACATTAATTTTAAAACAACTACAACACAAATAAGTATTTTTCAATTTAAGAACATAAAATAAATACCTTCAATTTTAAAATCCATTTTAGATAAAACAAATTCATAAACTGTACTAAGTGACTGAACTGATTGAAGTGCGCTCTTGCTGTGAAATCTTTGCAATACGTGCAGATACGCTTTAAAAGTGAACACGTGTTCACGTCTTCAAAGCTATTTTTAGAAAGTCCCGTTAGATTAATTAATTTAATTAATTTTTTTAATTTTGGCCTATGGAGGGAACTACTGTGCACCGATGTCTCCAAACAAACCACCATCACGCAAAGGACGCATCAGACGTCCAATGTGAGAGGTTCGCTACAATAGACATAGCAATTACCCAGGAGCCATGGATGAATGCCGGACAAGTCCTGGGGCTAAGCAAACGCAAATCGCAAGATCAGAAGAGCCGTTTCCTTGTAAAACAAAGGCCCTGACGATCTCAAAAAGGCTTCGCGAAGGCTCTTCTTCTTTAACGCTCTATAATAAAGAGCTGAAAAAGTCAAAATGGGCTACGTGGCGTCAACACTGCGGTCAGATCTCATCTCTCCCGGAAGCTGTTAGGCTACAAAAAGCCCTCTCCAAAGACCACTCAAACGGCATCTGCACGCTAAAAAAGCCAGATGGACATACACAAACAACCCAAAGGAAACGAGCAGCCTACTCCTGGCTACTCACATTCCTGGGTGTGTGGCTATTGAGCAACCCATTTCAGAGAGTGAGGCACCAACCTATCTCTCTGGGACTGGAGAGTTCCCACAAGGGCGCGTGGCTATGACGGCAGACACCAATGGAACTGAGGGAAGGGAACTCCCTTATTACTCAGAACATGTTGAAAACATGCCCTATAGACTGTTCCATCAAAATAATGAACAATGGGCTCTACAGAGTTTCAGCCCATACAAATCAGCTGGACCAGATGGATCTATCCATGCTTATTACAGCGGGGACTGCAGCAACTCGGACTCACCCTGGTCCGTTTATTCAGAGCTAGTTTCTTGTTTGGACACATACCAAGCAAATGGGATATGGGGTAAGTTGTGTTTTTTCCTAAGGCAGGGAAGAAGGATTCCCAAATGCGTAAGTCATATAGACCGAACAGTCTTAGCTCTTTCTTGCTTAAAACTATGGAAATGATAAATGACCAGCTCATCAGGGAAGTTAAATTTTCGGCATCTTCCCCATCACCAATTGCGTATCAAGCTACTAAGTAACCTGAGGCTGCCATTCATTGCATTACAGCAACCATGGAAATGGCCATTGCCGCTCAACAAAAAGACATCTCAGGAGCTTTTGACAACACGTCAAACGAGGCTATTCGTGCCTTTTTTTGTACGTAAAAATGTCTCATCAGGTCTCTTATCAGGTGGATTCTGGAAATGCTGAAATCCAGAATCATTACTGTAGACCTTGGAGGAACTATGACCTAAATCACAGCCACAAGGGGGTGCCCTTAAGAGGGAATATTCTCTCATCTCTTGTGGACTTTGGTAATCGACAAGTTACTTTAATACTTTTTCTTTCGCGCGGGTCCCACGCCTACCTCCCGCCCAACCGACCGAGGGGCGCAGCCGTGTGACTTACGGCACGATCGCGTTCTAGATAGACGCGTGAGAAGAAAATTAAAGGAAAGTACGAGGAAATTTTAGTTTTACGTTCATGCATTATTGCGGGCTAATTCTACTAGCAATATAGTTTTAAGGCGAGGGAGGCTCTCACTGCCATCTATACAGTCAAAGAGGCGGTTGAAATCGGTACATAAGACCCTAAAGGGTTCATGTACCTCAAACTCCCTCCTACAGTGATTTATTGCTAAGGGGATAAAAGTTCTGAATGTTAGTAGGGGAACATGGAAGTTGAGCTGACCTAGCAAGAAGGGGCTCTCTACGGTACCGTGAATTAGCTTGTGTAGGAAGACTACACCAAGCATCGTTCTACGGTAAGCTAGGGATGGTTGGTTAATTAATAGAAGTCTACTAGCGTAAGACGGTAATCTTAGGTCGGCATCCCAGGCTAAGCCACGTAGGGCGAAAAGCAGAACGTTTTTTTGAACGGATTTAATGCGGTTGATATGAACTCCAAATTGAGGACTCCAAACACAAGAACCAAACTCCAAAATAGGACGAACTAGCGAAGTAAAGAGAGTCTTCGTTATATAAGGAGAATCGAATTCCTTCGACCACCTTTTAATAAATCCCAACACGCCTTTGGCCTTGTTATCCATGCAAGAATCATGATCTGAAAACGAAAGCTTAGGATCTTGACGAAGACCTAGATCATCACAAGAGTGATTCTTTCCAAAGCGCAATCATTAAGCATATATGTTGCATACTGGGGAGTGACACGTGAGAATGTCATCAGTTTGCATTTAGATATGTTGAGATGTAATAAGTTAGCACGACACCATGCTTGAAAGTTGTTAAGATGCGATTGTAAGTCTGACTGCCATAAGCTGTCCCTATACTGCAGGCATAGTTTAACATCGTCAGCGTACATATGTACTCTTGAGTTCGTTAGAGCTAGCGAAAGGTCATTGATAAACAATGTAAATAGCAGTAAGCCGAGATGGATGCCTTGTGGGACGCCAGATGTGACACCAAGGGAGTTGGATAGAGCATTCTTAAACATAACCTTTTGAGTCCTGTCACTCAATTAACTCTGAAACCAATTAAGAAGATCAACTTGAAACCTCATTAAATCGAGCTTACTTACAAGAAGAAAATGATTATCTGAGTCAATGTAAATAAAATCAGTTTTATGGTTACTTTGGAAACCCCTAATAACGAAAGAGGTTAGTTCCAAAAGATTTGTAGTTATCGATCTTCGCCTCATAAATCTATGCTGACATGGAGAAATTACGAACCTGCATAAATGCTGCAGATGAGGAGTATTAACATTCTCGAAAAGTTTTGGAATTGCCGACAACTTAGAGATTGCTCTATAGTTACCAGCATCCGATTTACTACCTTTTTTGTGGAGAGGAATTATAAATGATTCCTTCCAAATGAGGGGAAATTGTGATGTTTCTGAAAATAAGGTAAACAATTTGAGAAGGAGGTTACACAGAGCCTCGGCACAATACCTGAGTACACAGCCAGGTATTCCATCGGGACCCGGTGAGTAAACTGGCTTAACTCGCTGAAGATCCAAACGAAGAGAGCTTTTGTCTAAGATAGGACTAAAAATTAGGTTTGAGCTGGGCATTGGGAAAGAGCTCATCAGGTTTATCTGGCTTAGATTGATTGATTGAAGTGGTTTTGAAAAATTCAGCAAAAAGATCGGCGATAGCCTGATCCGAACTTGCTGAAGACTTTTTAAATGAAAGCGAGGAAGGGTTAGGTTTGGTTTACGCTTGGTGTTAACAAAGTTATAAAACTGTTTTGGGTCCCGTGAGAACTGAACCGCGCAACGAGTCAAACAATTTTTATAAGACCTAGCATTAAGCACGGTAAATTTTGACCAAACACTAAGATAGTTAGAAAGAACAGTTTTATAACGAGTAAGTTTTATTATAAAGCCTAGACTTCACATTTTTTAGGTGTGTCAGCTCCTTATTGAACCAAGTTGGCTTACTGGAGACAGACGGATACGTTAACGGAAGACAGGATAAAAAGAAAGAGTTCATGGTACTGTACAAAATGTCCACGGCGGCTGCCATGTCAGTACACATGTACAGATTTGACCAATCAAACTAAGATATTAAGTTATTCAGCATATGAAAGTTGGCTTTCCGAAAACAGGGAACTTTATTAGCTAAACAAACAGATTTATTCTTTACAACCGTTCCCGTGTCGATAGTCACTTCGAAAGTAGGATGGTAACGATCTTCAGGTTGCGTCAATGGAGCAGCTCTGACTAAGTCAACAACTAGAGGATCTGAGACGAAACAAAGATCCAATAAGCGGTTTAAAGAATTGTGGACATGGTTAACTTCGTGTCGTGCTGTCGCCACAGTCTGGAAAACATTTGACACACCATCTAAAGACCAACGAGCTCCAGGAATATTGAAGTCCCCTAGAGTTATGAGTTGGTCTCGATCTGAAAGCCTTTTGGAAGCGGCCCGAATTGCCAAAAGGTGTTTCCAATAAATAGGCTCCTCAGCCGATGGAGGGACATAGGAACATGTAAATTAAATAGAACTACCTGGAAATGATAGTTCCACACAAATAAATTCGATGTCAGTGACATCAACAAGGCCAACCAGTTCGGAAGTAAGAGAGGAGTCAACGGCAATTAAAACTCCACCTCCTCGCTGGACAGGACGGTGAACTCTATAAATTGTGTACTTGCCCGGAAAAATCTCAGAGCTAAGGATCTCTGGTTTTAGCCAAGTTTCAGTAAACACAATAACCTGGGATGCAAGGGAAAGATGTCAGAATACAAGGATCTCTGGTTTTAGCCAAGTTTCAGTAAACACAATAACCTGGGATGCAAGGGAAAAGATATCAGAATACAATTTTGAGAGCTTGCTGCGTAAGCCTCTAGTAGTCTGATAGCAGAGCTGGTTGTAGGGCTGTACAGAGGGGGTAGTTTCGGACATAGGTTGCTGGGATTCACACAGTTGCTGCCGACCAGCAACAGAATTTTTGCGCTTTGGCGACTCATTTAATTGCTTTAAGCTGAGTGTCTAACGTGGTGAACAGATCATTCGCTTTGCAAAAATTGACCATAAAATCACTTAATCCATTTCTGGTCTGTCGCATGAAGGATTTCAGTTCCTTCTCAACCTCTCTACAGGACTGGCAACAGTAGTGTAATCCCATTTTACTGGAAATTACATCTGCGATACGGCCCGTCAATTCGGCACACTTAGCGTGTAGAACCGTATCGCAGAGCCAGCCAGAAATCATTGGTTGATCTGCCAAAACATTTTTTTTTCAGTTTTTTACTCCACAGACAAAATTTAAATTTAAAGGCATTTTCACAAACCTTTGATCACTGTGCAAAAAAAAGAGAACCGTCAACGTGGGTGAGTGGGAGTGAGAGAGACCGAAAAAATTAGCGATTGCGAGAGAACTAAGCACCGCTTAGCTGCAGCTAAACACAAACGGAACCCAAGCGATAAGCAACGGGATAGGCACATAAGAGAATTAAGAAAACCGACTTAGCACAAAACTAAAAGTGGAATTAAAACAAATTAAACACAAAACAAAGCTCATGCACGCGCGGTAGCAAACGGCTGAAGTTATTTAAAAGTTTGGAAATAATTTACAAAAACCCCGGTGGTTTACAAAATGAAAAAAACACAAAATTCGGAGCGCAAAACAAAAACACGTCCGTTCGCTGTGAAAAGAAAGACGTAATATGAGCTCAACAACTTAGAGTTCCCCACTCAAGGCTACGCTGAAGACCTAGTCATCTATATAGTGGGCTGGCATGAGCAAACCATCTCGGACCGCATGCAGCAAGCCATCAATATAGCCAACAGATGGTGTCAGGTCAAAGGATTGTCCATAAACCCGTCAAAAACTGTTTTAGATCCATTAACCAGGAAAAGGTCTCTTTCTCTAACCATCCCTAAATGGGTTCACTATTAACTTTTCAGATGAGGCTAACTACTTAGAAGTAACACTCGACTCCAAGCTGAACTGGAATTTACACTTTAAAAAGACCATAAACAAAGCCAGTCGAGCATAATTTGCTTTTAACAGGATTTTCGGTAGAACAGGGGGCCTAAGTCCCAAAATGATCTACTGGTCTTTTGACACTGTGGTAAAACCGATCTTAGCCTATGCATATCTCGCTTGGCATTACTGGAGCCATCCGGACATGTCCCATGGCAGCACTGGGAGTCATAACTGGCATACACTCTTTACCAATTACCCTGAAGAAGGAGGCCTACCTGGGGGCACTTCGCCTTTAAAACGTCACCAATATAAAAAGTATGATCTTACCGGGCATTTTTGGGTTCTTGAACCCCTAATAAACGAGCCCATTCACCTGCCCATTTTGCAACAATACACCGATAGACATCCGACACCTACTGATGGAATGCACTTCACTTTCCCAACGCAGATCATTTCATTTCTCCAATGTTAACCGAATAGAACTCCTATCCAATCCGACATATACAAATTCCAACATAATTCTCTCATTCCTACACAGAACCAATCTAACACAAACAATTTAGCTACAAGCTTAAATGTATATTAAAATGAATGTACTAAAACAAAATTGTAAATACAAACCTAACAAAACATAAAACCAAATTGGAAATACCACCTCAAATATTGCTAAAATACACATATCGAGCTGAAGGCAGCCAATCCTCTTGTTCCATTAGTTAGCTGATTGTTTTAAAAAGCTGCTAGCATTATGTAAATAAATAAAAAAAAGTGTAAGTGAGACTCTAAAGGGTTCATGCAATTTAAAGACGTTCTACAGTAGCGCCAATTGAAAATTAAGCTGACCCAAAGTTAGCAGATTTCACTTCACCGTGGATAAGGTTATAAATAAGGGAAATGCCAAGCATGGTAGATAAGGATGATAAGTTCATAAGGAGGAGTCTAGTAGAATAGGAGGGTAGCCTCTGGTTCGCATCCCAGTTTAAGCCGCGTAAACCTAAAAGTAAAAAGTTTTTTTGGAATCGGCTCAACGCGTTTACTGTGGACCGCATATTGGCGGCTCTAAACGCAAGCTGCTTATTTTAAGATAGGACGAATTTAATAAGTTTATAGGGATTTTGTAACGATAGGGTCATTGAATTCTTTCGAACAATGTTTAATGAATCCAAGCAGACCTCTGGCTTTATTCACCATGCAGGAAATGTGATCAATATTATGATCAATTAGCAATTATTTTCAAAGAGCAGCAGTTCTGTGTGTAAGTCGCAAGCTTGGGAGCGACACGAGAGAATGTCATTAGCTGTCATTTAAGTTTAATAAGTTTTTAAAAATTATTAAGATGTGTCTGTTAATCAGACTGGCGACTGACGTCGTTCGCGTAAATAAGTCCTCTGGAGTTAGTCAGAATTTCGGGCAGGTCATGTAAACAATAAGGCACCTAAATGGCTACATTTTAGAACGCCAGAGGTAACATTGAGAATATAAACAATATAAACAAGAAGGGACCTAAATGGCTAACTTTTGGAACGCCAGAAGTAACATTGAGAAAATAAAATGTGTAAGCAACAAGGGACATTAATGGCTACCTGTTGGAACGCCAGAAGTAACATTGAGAGCATTAGAAAATGTGTTTTAAAAGAGGACATTTTGCGTCCTGCCATTCACATAACTTGAGATTCGTTTAAGAAGATCAACCGGTAGTCCCATTAGATCGAGTTTCCGATCAAGGAAAGAATGGTTAATAGAGTCAAGCTTTACTGAAATCAGTATAGATTACATCTGTCCGAAAGATTTAATGGAAGCACTTCATAATAAAGAAAACAAGCTACAAAAGATTGGTTGACGTTGATTTCTCTTTATGAATCAATGCTGACATGGAGAAATAATTGATCTACACAGGTGCTACAAATGAGGAGTATTATTTTTTTTTTTAAGTTTTGCGATGGCCGTCAACTTAGTGATCCCTCTATAGTTATTGGCATCTGATTTGCTACCTTTTTTGTGGAGAGGAATAACAAATAATTCCTTCCAAATAAGGGGAAGAAGGAGGTCTCTATGAACAATGTAAACAATTTTAGAAGGTGATTGCATTATTGACCGGTGATCCCAGACTGCAATAGCCAATAATTTGTAAATAAATATTTTTATTATAATTTTTTTCTCTTTAATGGTTGTTCTTAGATTGATCCGAGGTGTTCTTATTAATAAAGTTATAGCTTTTGCCGTGCAACTTCGCTGCCGTCGAGCCCGGCACCGAAACGGCTGTCTTATGAATATTTTTATTTACTTGGTTGCTGAGGGCAGCGACCAAGCGGGAGAGTCACACCCTCACATTCGGTTATGCATTATTATGCTGACATTGCACTTGATCGGTTATACATTCTATGTGTGAGATCATATTACGTCCATCCACTTATGCTTGGACTTTTGTTATTTTAATGACTGCAACGAAGAGTCACAGTTCGTACAGTGTGTAATCGATATGTGCGTATACCACATCTCCCACCTTTTGGAAAATAACGTTTTTAGTACGAGGGCTATTTTAAAAGTAACGTTCCCTATTTTTTTCGACTGTACGGCATGGTTTATTAATAAAGTGTCATATATATCATTGCAAAGGACGCTTTTTTACCTATTTTTCGTCATATTCAGCTTCTCCGTCAATACATTTTTTGACCCTCTTAATACACTTTTGGTAGCCCGACTCAAAGAATTCCATCGCCAGCCCGTTAAGATAGTTGGTGACAGCTGTTTTCACGTCGTCGTCACTTCTGCATTGTATTCCTCTTAGGTGTTTCTCCAACTTTGGGAAAAGGTGAAAATCAGACGGCGCCAATTTAGGACTGTAAGGTGGGTGAGGTTTCATTGGTTTCGCATGAAAAAACGTATTACAGACCGTATTTCGCACTTGGCGGCGGGAGTGATCGGATGATTTTTTTCGAATAGCTGTAACTCCCGCACTCAGCATCTCAAAAACTTGATAAAGGCACGTATAGAGAGGGAAAGGACTAAGCTTCACGGCGGTGCTTCCAAAAGTTTTGTATCACCGTAACGTCCGGAGCTTTCGCACTGGGAATGTTACTTTTTACATAGCCCGTATTTTTACTGCGCATATGAGGAATATATATATTTACTTTACTTATACAATGTTACATGTATTTGGCTACTTTCCTATATGGTTACATATAAAATATATATATAAATATATATACATTTTAATTTGTTTTTATTATTATAATTATTATTTTTTTTGTTTTTTTTTCGTGAATAAAATATTCAAACTTATTTGGTTGATCAGACCATTATTATTATTATTTAAAAAGTTTTGATTGAAATGGCTTTATCCTATCCCTATTGTAGCAGGCTAATGAAGATAAGAAATCAGTTAAATCAGGGCATAAGACCCTCTCAAAAGCGGTACGCTCTCTGAGGACCCAAAACAGTTTTAAAATTTTTGTTAACACCAAACGTAAGCCTATTACTCATCCTTCCTCGCTTTGCTTTGAAAATACTACCGTAAAAAACTGATCAGGCAATTGCCGATCTGTTTGCGCAGTTTTTTCAAACCACTTACTCTAATTCCACCGACTCAAATCGAACTTATTTTTACATCATGCCCAAGTCAAACTTAATTTTCAGTCCTAATTTAAACGAAAGCTCTATCCTTTCAGATCTTCACCGTGTAAAGCCCGTTTATTCGCCTGGTCCCGACGGAATAACTGGCTGTGTGCTTAGGTATTGTGCCGACGCCCTGTGCAATCCCCTTCTAGAATTGTTTACCTTGTCCATAGAGACCTCCCACTTTCCCCTTATTTGGAAGGAATCATTTGTTATTCCTCTCCACAAAAAGGTAGCAAATCAGATGCCAATAACTATAGAGGGATCTCTAAGTTGTCGGCCATCGCAAAACTTTCAGAAAAAATCATTACTCCTCATTTGCAGCACCTGTTTCTCCATGCCAACATGGATTTATAAAGCGAAGATCAACGACAACTAATCTTTTGGAGCTCACTTCCTTCATAATAAGGGGCTTCTATAAAAACTTTCGGACAGACGTAATCTATACTGATTTCAGTAAAGCATTCGGCTCTGTCAACCATTTTCTCCTTGTTCGAAAACTCGATTTAATGGCATTTCCACTTGATCTTCTTTATTGTATCTTAAGTTACCTGAATGGCAGGACGCAAAGGGCCAATTTAAAAACACATTATCTAATGTTCTCAGGTTACTTCTGGTGTTGATCTTCTTTATTGGATCTCAAGTTACCTGAATGGCAGGACGCAAAAGGTCAAATTTAAAAACACCTTATCTAATGTTCTCAGGTTACTTCTGGCGTCCCGCACGGAAGCCATTTGGGTCCCCTGCTGTTTAAATTATTTATTAACGACCTGCCCAATGTCCTGACTAACTCCAGAGTACTTTTGTACGCGGACGATGTCAAACTTTGTGTGCAATATACGGACGCGTCTTGCCAGTCTGATTTACAAACAGATCTTAAAAATTTTCAAACATGGTGCACTGCAAACCTAATAAATTTAAACGGCTCTAAATGCAAGCTTATGACATTCTCTCGTGTCGCTCCCAAGCTTGCGACTTACACGCTAAACGGCTGCTCTTTGGAAACAATCGCTTTAGTTGATGATTTGGGTGTCCGTCTGGATCCCAGACCTAACTTTATTGATCATATTTTTAGTGCATGGTGAATAAAGCCAGAGGTGTGCTTGGATTCATAAATCGATGGTCGAAAGAATTCAATGACCTTTATTTATTTTTTTATCATTACCTTTATTTATAACCTTATCCACTGTGACGCGGAAAGTGCTGACTTATTGGGTCAGCTTAACTTTCACGTACCGAATAGAAATACTTGATCCTATATTCCCTTAGTGCTGCGCCATAATAGAACGTCCTTTCAACTGCATGAACCCTGCAGCGTCTTATGTGGAAATTATAACGATTTGTACATAATAATTTCAAAGGTAGATAGCCTTCCGAAACTAAAAACATTAATACTAACCCACTTTGTACGCATGCAAGCAAGCAATCTGGCAGCACGCCAGTAGTTACTTCCTCGAATTCCTTTTCTATATTTTCACCTCTCGCGCCTACTTACACCTAACATGAAGAAGCACGTGGTGTCATACGGGCCACTTAAGTGTACTGATCGTAGTGCATCAACGTCCAAGAAAAACGGAGGTTGAATGAGAGCAGTCTGCGAGCAGCAGATCACTGTTTAACGAGCACTCAAGAAGGAAAGTCGAGTATACGAAGTTTGTGAAAAAGACAATTGGAAAGAGAAAGAACTTAGTGAAGAAGATTATTAAAAGAACAAGAGTGTAAAATATAATAAGAAAAAGAAGTGTTAAACATAGCTTTAAGAAATGAAATGAATAATAGAATAAAATAAATAAAAGAATCAATAAACATCCGATAATAATCTCAGAAGTGAGATACGAAATAATTTTTTTGATATATAATACAAAACGTCTACATAGATATAAAGAGAAAATTTAACAAGAAACATTATGGATTTAAATATGGCAGACATAACGGTAGTGCAATTAATGCGGTGGTTGGTGTTATTGAATTTGCTGACGAAGGGCACCAAAGATGAATTGTTTTCTAGGCCAACAAAAGTACCGCAAGAAATTCGTGGTAACGCCCCCGAGGATTACGAAAGAGCGGAAGAAATGGAGAAGCAAAATGTTTACACGGACGAGGCGAATGTGGTTGAGTCGGACGAGGAGGATGGCGATGGTGAAGGTGAAGTGGAAAACTTAAGGAAGTTGCGCGCAGAAATTGCGAAGGCCCAGAGAATTCTGGATAACTTGAATCGCCAGATCGGCGTTAACAACCAAAATTCCGAAGAAGCCAACGGTTCTGAGAATGCGAACGGCAGCGAAAGAGGCGAATATTTGGGCGAAGGCAGACGCAGCGGCAGAGACAAACATTTGGGCGAAGCCAGAGGCAGCGGCAGAGGCGAAAATTTGGGCGAAGGCAGAGGCAGCTGCAGAGGCAAACATTTGGGCGAAGGCAGAGGCAGCGGCAGAGGCGAAAATTTGGGCGAAGGCAGAGGCAGCAGCAGAAGTTGAGGCAGAGATGACGGTCATGACTAAATTAATGGGGAGCAGAACAGCCGCAGAATTGAGATCAACACTTTCGTCACAAGGATTTAACATGGCCAAGAAAATGTTGGGGGATTTCGGCAGTAAAATATCGGTGAAATTGTGGATCGATGAATGGGATAATATATCGAATCTGTACCGTTTGTCGGACATGTCGACGTGTTTTGCTGCTTAGTAAGCTGAAAGGAAATTCCATGCGATGGCTACACGAGGACGCCTGGCGGATCACAACTCCGATAAATTACTTAGTGGATCAATTCAAGCTGGCGTTTGGAGATCTCGAATCGAAAGTCGGCGTTACGCCGAAAGTTTGAGACACGAACTTGGTCGTTAACCGAAAAGTTCGCCGTATACTTTGAGGAGAAATTCAGGCTGGCTCGAGACGTCGCAATGGAGGATGATGAGTTGCTCGATGGGCTAGTGGAGGGAATCCCGTTACCAAGTCTGCGCACGCAGGCTAAGTTTCAATGCCTCGGCAACCCAGCAAGGATGTTGAGAGCTTTTGCGGAAATCAGGTTGCCAGAAAAGGCGTCAGCGGTGGCGAAACTATCTGCTGCAAAGGCGGTTGCCGGCAGCAGCGAGACTCGTTGATTCTAGTGCAACGGGAAGGGGCACTAGATGAAAGACTGCACCAAACCGGAGAGGACACCGGGCTCGTGCTACGGATGTGGCGCGGCAGAGCACAAAACTGCAGAGTGCCCACAGAATAAGAAGAAGACGAAGAATAATTACGTAAGGTTGTTTAAAATTTGTGTTGCTCAATATCCTAACCAGCCTATTATTACAGAATGCTAATTAGATTCAGGAAGCCCAGTATCATTTATAAAACAGTCCTTTTTATCAGATGGATTAGATCTGGAGCCTTAAGAAGAGAGCTATTTCGGAATAAATAAAAGCCAGTTGATAAGTTTTGGAACAATTTTATGTTTTATATTAAAAAAAGAAATAAATATTTGCCTTAAATTAATTGTAGTGGCTGATGAATCAATGGGCTGTAACATTGTGCTGGGTAGAGATTTTATGGAAGTTTGCAATTCATATATTGATTTAGAAACATTAAAACTAGTTACGGTAAAGAATATTGAAACTGATGTCAAGCAAAAAATGAAAAGAAAAGCACTTTCCAATGGTTGTAAGGAAATTAGCAACTCTGAGGAAAATTTAAGAAGCGGTGATAAGAAAAATTGTTGTGAAAGGTCAGATGAGAATATGTTACGTACGAGGTTAGATGAAAAGAGATTAGGTAGAGATTTTGGTATAAGATTAGGATGAATATGTTTAGGTACATGTTTAGGTGAAAAGTGTTAAGGTAAAAACTTAGGGGGAAAGAGTTTAGGTACACGTTTAGAAAGAATCACTTTAGGTTCAAAATTAGGAAATGGCAGTTTTGGTACCAGCTAAGGACAGACGGGTTTAGGTACAAGTTTAAGACAGAACTATTTGGGTACAAGATTATGACAAAACGGTGTAGGTACAAGTTTATGACAGAACGGTTTAGGTACACGTTTAGAACAGAACGGCTTAGGTACAAAATTAGGACAAAACAGTTTAGGTTCAAATTTACGACAAAATGGGTTAAATACAAGTTTAGTACAGAACGGCTTATGTACAAGCTTAGGCTCCAACCATTTAGGTTCAATCTTAGGTGAGAAAAGTTTAGGTGCCATTTTAGGAGTAAATAATGGGAGGAAAAATGAGAATATTGTAGATGAAAGTGTAGATGAACGAGGGTTAGGTACAATTTGTAACAGAAAAGATACAATTATCGATATAGCCATCAATGCAAGGAGTTTAGATGAGGAAAAGTAAGGGCCACCCCTCATAAGTGAAAAAATTGTAGGTACAAAGTGAACAAATAGGAAAACGAAGAAGTGGTCTACAATATTGGGAATCATATTAGTTATGCAAATAGAATACAGCTAATCAAAATGGTACAGGCGAACTATATATATGTACTGAGACCAGAGGTACCACAAAACCGTTTAGTTGTGAACCTCCGAGGCTGTCATATAGTAAAAAGGAATCGTTGCGGAAACTGTTGGATGAATACTTAAAAAGGGTATTATTCAGAATAGTAGGTCTGACTATGTCCGATTGTGTTAGTAAAGATAAGTTCTGTGGAATTTAGGTTGTGCATTGATTTCAGGAGATTAAATAAGGTTATGGCCAAAGATAATTTATCTTTTGGATTAATTAGTAGGAAAAAACGTATTTACAAAATTAGATTAGAAAAATGGTTACTTCCATGTATTTGTTAACAAAGATTCGGTAATGTATACACAGTATACAACGCCATTAGGGCAGTTTCTGCGTATACCAATAGGTTTGAAAACGGCACCTAAGGTATTTCAAAGATTTGTGAATGACATTTTTTCTGATATGATAGGAGAGAATAAGGTTATAAAATATATGGATGATATTTTAATTGCAAGTTAGGGTATCGAAGAACATGTAGAAATATTAGTAGTATTAGTATCGCCGTGAGCGGACGTGGTTTCGCGTGAGCTCCGTGAAAAATTAAAGAGAGTGGATGAAATAAATTATATACAAAGTATATTATTTTAGAGTAGTCCAAATAGTGCGAAACGACGCTAACCAATCTATTAACAAAAGAAAAATATATTTCAACTAGTGTTATGAGCAAGATAAGTGCTTATTTAATTTAAATTAATGAGTGCCACTAGCAATAAGCTCGAAAAATGACCAGCGATAAAAGAAAGCGTAGAAGCGCCGTAAATCCAAGAAACGCCTGTTACTCTTACTTCTCATCACGCGATATCATCGAAGAAAAGAAGTCAACAAAGCGCAACCTGGCTCTACTGACCGTAGACAGCAAGAGAAAGAGAGCTCTTGCTCACCCACTCTGCTTATCCCAACTCCCACATCATGGAGCTATCAATGCCAAACCCCACCACCGCCGGCTTCTATGGAAGAAGCTCCAACAACTAGCAGTGCTACAATTTCTGCAGTCGCAGCTAAATCCTACCAACAACTAAACAAACTACCAATATTGCGAGTTCGGTGCCAACGGCCGCAGTGCAAAATACAATAGCAACAAAAACCGTAAGCTCCGATAAGCAACAGGCGGTTCCAGCAATACAGACCGGTATGGATCGCTACATCCAGATTAAGCGTAAGCTAAGTCCACTAAACACGGTTGGTAATAAACCAAAGATCAACCGTACCATCACAAGCAATGAACAAACTAAGAGTTCCCATGATAACCGATTCGCCATCTTAGCAGAGGAGGAGAACAATCGAGCTGAACTGGGGCAGGTGACCCAAAAAAAACCAAAGCCCCCAACTATTTACGTAAGGGGAAAAAACTTAAACGCCCTGGTCAACAAAATGTTGCGCTGGTCGGGGAAGAAAATTTGCATGTTGTTCCGCTTATTAAAGGGAACATACATGAAAACAAAATCCAAACGAAGTCGGAAGAACACTTTAGAGCCGTGTCTTAATACCTGGTGGAATCAAAAAGAACTTCTACACATACCACCTAAAAGCACCAACGGACTGCAAGTAGTTCTAAAAGGAATTGAACCTGAGGTCGCCCCCTCCTAGATTCAAGAAGCACTTAAGGCCAAGGGCTTCTGTGCCAAAAATGTTAGCAATATAATTAACAGCAACAAAACCCCGCAACCACTATTTAATGTCGATCTTGAACCAGACAGCAAAGCCATAAAGAAAAATGAAGTGCGCCCGAACTACAAGCTGCAGCTGTTACTGCAGCGAAGGATCACTGAGGAAGAACCACACAAACGCAGCTGCCCTGCTCAATGGACAAACTGCCAGGAGTTTGGACACACCAAGACGTACTGTACACTTCGGACACTCTGCGTAGTCTGCGGAGAACACGCTCAGCAGAAACCAGGGCAGCCGCAAAGTAATTTGGACATTATGATGTTTACTATGCAACAAAGTATGATGGAACTTATGTCATTTATGAAAACAACTATACAAACCCTTGTTCAGAACCAGAATATGGTGATTCAGTTGCTTGTAGCACAACAGTCCAAATAATCAATGTCGAACCTTCGTATATCCATGTGGAATGCCAAAGACATTTCACGGCATAAAATTGAAAAACGCAGTTCGTAAATATAAGTCACATCGACGCCATGCTGCTTGTTGAAACGCACCTCACAGGGAGATATAACTTCCTTATAAGAGCGTATACCTTCTACCGCACAGATTATCCAGATTGCAAAACCCACGGCGGAACCGGCATCCTAATCAGAGAACGCATCAAACACCACTTTAAATAAAGGTGTGCAACAAATCACTTGCAAGCCACGTTCATAAAAGTGCAGTCGGGAAACGGTAACCTTTGCATTCCCGTTTTACTATCTCTGAAGGTCTATTCATGGATTTTTACAACAAACTGAGGGATCGCTTTATTGCTGCAAGAGACTAAAACGCCAAACACACGCACTGGGGATCACGCCTCGTGACTCCGAAGGGAAGTACTGTACAATGCACTTATAAAAGTGAGCAATAAATTGGACTACGTTTCTCCTGGTACCCCACATATTAGCCCACAGACCCCAGAAAGATCCCAGATGTAATCGATTTCGCGGTGACAAAAAATATCCCACGCGATCTAATAAACGCCATGGCCCTACCGTATCTCTCATCTGACCACTCGCCTTTGTTGATAACCCTTCTTCAAAGCCCAGATATTTCGGACCACCCCAACAGGCTGACGTCGCACAACACTAACTGGATGAATTACAGAAAGTATGTGAGTTCCCACATTGAGCTAACNCAGAAAGTATGTGAGTTCCCACATTGAGCTAACTCCTCAACTAAATATTGAAGAGGACATCGACAGCTCTACCGCCGCTCTTGAAGAGGTACTCGTCGCAGCAGCCAAGATCTCCACACCAAAACGGAAGGATGTGGAAATTAGAAAGCTCCAAACCGGCCTGCAAATTAAACACCTGGTTCTGAAAAAGAGGCGTCGGGCGTGGCAAACCAGCATATCACCATGCTCAAAGCAACGCCTTAATGAAGCCACCCGCAAACTTAACAGGGCCCTGAAGCAAGACGCTGATAGTGCACAACTAAAATATATTGAAAAACTCTCGCCAACTAGTACAAAGCATCCCTTGTGGAGGGCTTACCCAAAAATAAATTCTCCAATTGAAACCGTCAACCCGAAATTTTTTAGGTTGCTGGGCCCGCAGCGATAGAGACAGAGCCGAAACATTTGCCTAACATTTTGGGGCGTATTCCAGCCGAACCCCTCTGCAAATAAATTTGTCCTTCCGCAAATCGACACCGAAACGGAATCTTCGCCAACATCATTTCGGCCGTACGAGATCACAAAAGTCATTAGGGAGCTAAAACCAAAAAAAGCTCCGGGCGGCGACCATATAACTACAAAAATGATAATGGAACTTCCGTACTGTGCCATTGAGGCCATCTGTAAACTCTTCAACGGAATCATAAGTCTCGGCTATTACCCAAGTAAATACAAGAAATCTATTATTATAATGATACCGAAGCCTGGAAAAGATCACACTTTCCCATCATATTACAGACCAATAAGCTTGCTATCATGCCTTTCCAAATTATTCGAAAAGTGTCTTCTAACGCGGATAATACCATATATGGGAGCTCACAATATTATCCCAGCACATCAATTTGGCTTCAGAGAAAAACACGGAACTATCGAGCAAGTTAACATAATAGCATCTGAGACTCAAGCAGCCTTCCAGCATACAGAATATTGCAGCGCGATATTCCTCGGTGTATCTCAAGCATTTCACCGCGTCTAGCTCAAAGGTCTTATGCATAAAATTAAAACACACCTGCCTGGTAAACTCATAAGCTCCTGGAATTGTACCTCTACGACAGAGCCTTCGCAGCGAGGTGCAACGCTACAATTTAGGACAACTACACTATCGAACCTGGAGTCCCACAAGGCAGTGCACTAGGGCCAACTCTATTCGTCCTTTACACCACGGATATTCCCACGAGTGACCGACTAACAACATCTTCGCCGACGATCCTCAGCCGCTCCAGATGCCCAGTCCAAGCAACAACCCAACTCGCCAACCACCTCAAGCTAGTCGAAAAGTGGCTCTCTGACTGGCGTATTAAAATAAACGAACAAAAGTGTAAACACATAACGTTTACTCTAAACAGACAAACTTGTCCTCCGCTAACATGGCGTAGACATATCGAATGGAAGAAACTACACTCCACTGGAATTTAAACTACCGATCTCTCTTGTGTCTGGACTACAAGCTTCTCGCAGAAAAAGATGAAATAGACAAGCAAAAACCGTCATACACTGTAAAACTCTGTGCCACCCACCGCGTGGGCTCAGCAACCTTAGGAGAGCGATCGTTAAGGCGATATGAGTCGCCAGCACAGGTGAATTCTATCTTTTACAGATGCTGCGCTTGGCGATAGGAGTCGATGGAACAGCAGGAGAATATTAGAACAATTTCTTTTTCCAAAACCAATAAACATTACTCCGCTACACCAAATCAAATACTCCATCAAGATAAAACTAACATATATATGGACACCGTCGGTATACATAATAATAA
This sequence comes from Drosophila seguyi, assembly GCA_008042675.1. Lineage (NCBI taxonomy): Eukaryota > Metazoa > Arthropoda > Insecta > Diptera > Drosophilidae > Drosophila > Drosophila seguyi. The sequence continues at coordinate 4,890 of VNJU01004935.1, read as the reverse complement.
ATATTGAGGAGATCTCCCAACAGAGATTGATTTGTGCCTAAAGCGTACATACAAATGTATAATTGTTTATACAACCGGAAGGCCATTTACATATATGGGAAATAAAATTGGACCCATGGTAGAGCCTTCAGATACATCTAGCTTTAAAAACAAATATTTGAAGTATCCATTGTAGGTACTCACAGCTTGTGAATTGCCTAAAACCAGTTTAGCTATTGCACACTAAAGTTTTCTCTTTAAAAAAGCGGTTACTTCTTGAGTCAATAGTTGATCAAAGATATTTGATATAAAGTAATATCGAATTGGGGCTATAACACTGTTCGGTTTTTTTTTTGTTTTTTTTTTTTTAATGGGCACCGTTTTTGCTCATTTACAGCTATTACGAAAGCACAACATAGTCAATGCCGTATTAAATATATTTTCGGAAACAAAATTTTAGTAAAGGCTTAGTTTTTTTTTCATTAAACCGAAATTTATTGATTTTTAATAATTCAATTGCTACTATAACTGTAAAATATATTTAGTTTCACTTGGTTTAATTCGTTTCTGTTTAAATTTCAAAATCCCTCCTTGCTGTAAGTATAAATAGGATACATAATAGCATAGTAGTAGGCAGAGTTGTTATTGTTTTCTTATCTGACTACGTCAAATTATTTATTTTGAAAGGATTAAAGCTCTCTATAAAGGCATTAACTATTGTCTTACGCGATAATATAAAGTCTTGTTAAAATGGATCCAGAGAGAAATGTTAAACGCTTACGGAAGCTGTTTGGAGTTTCTCGAACAATATTAAAACGAGCAGCACGCCGCCCTAGTGTAAGTGACCAAGAACGAGAGGAGCAGCAGCGAAGAAGATTTCAATTACTTCGGGAAATGCGCCAGCAAAGGGTCTCAAGTATTGGAGCAAACCATCGTTATGTCTTAGAAATATGTGCAGATATGTTTGGCCTAGACACTGAAGAAGTAGTAACTGGTATAGTGGATGAGATCAAATATGTCGAAAATTTAAATCGTCTTTTTGAGGAAAAAGGACCCTTGGCAATAATGATAAGTAATGCAGCAATGATAGGATATCCAACAGATTCGGGCCGTTACCAAGAAAAGCTGAAGTACACTGAAGTTCAACGCACGATATGTTTGCGAGCCGAATCAGTTGACATGATAGGTAAATGGATGGTAGTATACCGTCAACACAATGAAAAGTCTGTTGAAAATCGCGTGGTAAGTGATGAGGTTGCAATGTTTACAATAAATGCTGTGGAGCGAAACTCCTGCTTAAATGTAGTTAAAACATTTATGGATCATGTCTTAAAACCATCGATTGAGGCAGTAATAGAGTTCGGACTAGCGGAAAAGGAGCAATTGCAAAAGTTTTTCCATATTTTAAATATGTACAATACTTTTCTTAAGTCATCTGAAGCCACAGTTTCCTCTCGTGTTAATTTCGAGGTATCACATGAACTTTTTAAAGGATTTTTGCTGGTTCGATGGCAAATTGAAGCAAGCTCAAAAATTGTAACACGTGTTCGACTGGTTGAGAGGTATTTTGAACAATGGCTTCGCCAAATTCAAGGTATTTTGGTGGAGGGCAAGCAGATTCAGAGGGACACTCCAGATGTGGGACCATTGCAAATGTTGGTCAATTGGCGACGTATGTTAGCAAGATATACGTCAATAACGGAATTTGTAACATCTCGAGCATTTAATAATCACAAGGACTGTCTGACATTGTCACGATCATCTAAACTTCTAAACGTAAGTTATATTTATTAGCTTTAACAAATAAAACTTAAAAGAATGCATTTTAGAAATATATTTTTTATGAACTTATGTATTTTTACCTAGTAGTGAATCAACCATCTAAGATAATAAATGTTTTTTTTTTACTATTGCAGTAGGTTCGTCTGTCCGTCTGTCCTTTTATATCATACAGCTTCCCTTAGAAATCGTGTTATCACAGTTAGCAAGAAAGAAAGCTATCTTTGGCACGCCGAAGCTCACAATTTAATCACTATGATTTAATCCAATTTTATCAAATCTATAAAACATTTATAAATACCATAAAAATACGGTTTAAAAATTTACCTATAAATACTGTAATGAATATTTGGATGTTCTGACTGAGCGAAGCGCACACGTAAAAATGTTTTCCGGCTGTATCTCATCGGCAAGGGCAATTGTTGTCTTGCTGCTTTACTCAGTATGGCATTTTTTCATTAAAGAATGTGAGGGGCATGCCACAATGTTAGTAAAGGATAAACATCAGACGAATGAAGAAAATTTGAATTATTGCCCTATAATTTGTCCCTTAAAATTTACCAGTCGTTCCTATGGCAGCTATATGATAAAGTCGTCCGATCCGGCCCGTTACGTTATGTAATAGTGAGAGCATAGAGAAAACTATCTACAAAGTTTCTTTCAGATAGACTTAAAACTGACGGACAGATTTGGTTAGATCGACTCGACTGTTGATGCTGATCAAGAATATACTTTATAGGGACGGAAATGTCTCCTACTCTGCGTTGCAAACTTCTGACTAAAATTATAACACCCTGCAAGGGTATAAAAATACCGCATACCTTGTTCGACGATAAATCAACCCCATATTGGTCTTCCTCTTCACAGCGAACGGTCGTGTTTTTGTTTTGCGCTCCGAATTTTGTGTTTTTTTTTTGTTAAAACCACCGGGGTTTTTGTTAATTATTAGTGGATTTAGTGATCTGATGGTCAATTTTCGCAAAGCGAATGATCTGTTCACCGCGTTAGACACTCAGCTTAAAGCAATTAAATGAGTCGCCAAAGCGCAAAAATTCTGTTGCTGGTCGGCAGCAACTGTGTGAATCCCAGCAGCCTATGTCCGGGACTACCCTCTCTGTACAGCCCTACTTCCAGCTCTCCCATCAGAATACTAGAGGCTTACGCAGCAAGCTCTCAAAAATGTATTCTGACAGCTTTTCCCTTGCATCCCAGGTTATTGTGTTTACTGAAATTTGGCTAAAACCAGAGATCCTTAGCTCTGAGATTTTTCCGGGTAAGTACACAATTTATAGAGCTCACCGTCCTGTCCAGCGAGGAGGTGGAGTTTTAAATGCCGTTGACTCCTCCCTTATTTCCGAACTGGTTGGCCTTGACGATGTCACTGACATCGAAATTATTCGAGTAAAACTGTAATTTCCAGGTAGTTTTATTTACTTTACATGTTCCTATGTCCCTCTATCGGCTGAGGAGCCTATTTATTGGAAACACCTTTCGGCAATTCGAGCCGTTTCCAAAAGGCTTTCCGATCGAGACCAACTAATAACTCTTGGGGCCTTCAATATTCCTGGAGCTCTTTGGTCTTCAGATGGTGTGCCAAATGTTTTCCAAACCGTGGCACAGCACGACCTTATTGATGGTCTGCTTGGCATATCTTTGTTTCAAGTTAACTATGTCCACATTTCTTTAAACCGCTTATTGAATCTTTGTTTCGTCTCAGATCCTCTAGGTGTTGACGCTACCTGAAGATCTTTACCATCCTACTTTCAAGGTGAATTTCGGCACGGGGATTGTTGTAAAAAATAAATCAGTTTGTTTAGCTAATAAAGATCGCTGTTTTCGGAAAACCAACTTTCATACGCTAAATAACTTAATATCTAAGTTTGATTGGTGAAATCTGTACATGTGCACTGACATGGCAGCCGCCGTGGACATTTTGTACAGTACCATGAACTCTTTCTTTTTATCCTGTGTTCCGTTAACTTATTCGTCTGTCTCCAGTAAGCCACCTTGGCTCAATAAGGAGTTGACACACCTAAAAATGTGAAGTCTAGTCATTATAATAAATACAAACTTACTCGTTCTAAAACTGTTCTTTCTAAGTATCTCAGTGCTCGGTCGAAATTTACCGTGCTAACGGTAGGTCTTATAAAAATGGTTTGACTCGTTGCAGAGTTCAGTTCTCACAGGACCCAAAACAGTTTTATAACTTTTTTAACCAAGCGTAAACCAAGCCTATACCCTTCCTCGCTTTCATTTAAAAACTCTTCAGCAAGTTCGAAGTTTTTCAAAACTACTTATTCATCTTCAACTAATCCAAACCAAATGAACCTGATGAGCACTTTCCCAGCTCGAACCTTATTTTCAGTCGTATCTTAGACGAAAGCTCTCTTCGTTTGGATCTTCAGCGAGTAAAGCCAGTTTATTCACCGGGTCCCGAGGGAATACCGAGCTGTGTAAGTTAACAACTAACAGAGCCACCAAATATTTATGTCAGCAGCTATATAATTTACATTTATAAGCACCCTAGCAACTAAGTACTTTCAGATAAACAATGCTGACGCGCCCCAACTGAGTTCGGCGCTCCGCGCTTAGAACGGTCAGCAGCGGCAATCGGACACCCGGTATCCGGGGTACCGAATGTTGTTGCATAAATGCTGAGTCGGCTTGCCGACCATAAGCTTATGGCGTGATGCATTGGAGCTAGGGTAAATTCATATTTTTCATATTCTTTGTACTTCAGTTTTAAGCGAGCCCTTTAGAAATAAAGACACAGCTACTCCGGCGACTTGCAGTAAATTACATTTCATTTGATTTAAATTATCCACGCTGAGCCCCAAGGCCAGTGTCCAGCAAAGGGGACAAAGTCACGCCCTCCACCGTAGTCTACGTAAGACGACATTCCGCCTGGGTAACACCAGGACCAGGGGACAACTATCTTCGTGAAACCTATCTACCGGGACCATCCGTAAAGGAGGAATACTGGACTATAGGATTTATTTAATTGGCACCCAACTATTATTAAGAACCCAGAGTATCCCAAACCATGTAAGTTTGACTAGTGAATATTCAAGTCGGCAGCCTTTAATAATTGAATTTTAAATAAATAAAAGAGAACAACTCCATTGCATACTT
>VNJU01004929.1:0-13213 GCA_008042675.1 Drosophila seguyi | reverse complement strand
ATCCAACTCCCTTAGTGTCACATCTGGCGTCCCACAAGGCAGCCATCTCGGCCCACTGCTATTTACATTGTTTATCAATGACCTTCCGCTAGTTCTAACCAACTCAAGAGTACTTATGTACGCTGACGATGTTAAACTATGCCTGCAGTATAAGGACAGCTCATGCCAGTCAGACTTACAATCGGATCTTAACAACTTTCAAGCATGGTGTCGTGCTTATTACATCTCAACATATCTAAGTGCAAACTGATGACATTCTCACGTGTCACTCCCCAGTATGCAACATATATGCTTAGTGATTGCGCTTTGGAAAGAATCACTCTTGTTGATGATCTAGGTGTTCGTCTAGATCCTAAGCTTTCGTTTTCAGATCATATTTCTTGCATGGTTAACAAGGCCAAAGGCGTGCTGGGATTTATTGAAAGGTGGTCGAAGGAATTCGATTCTCCTTATATAACGAAGACTCTCTTTACTTCGCTAGTTCGTCCTATATTGGAGTTTGGTTTGTGTGTTTGGAGTCCTCAATTTGGAGTTCATATCAACCGCATCGAATCCGTTCAAAAAAATTTTCTGCTTTTCGCCCTACGTGGCTTAGCCTGGGATGCCGACCTAAGATTACCGTCTTACGCTAGTAGACTTCTATTAATTAACTTACCATCCCTAGCTAACCGTAGAACGATGCTTGGTGTAGTCTTCCTACACAAGCTAATTCACGGTACCGTAGAGAGCCCCTACCTGCTAGGTCAGCTCAACTTCCATGTTCCCCGACTAACATGCAGAACTTTTATCCCCTTAACAATAAATCACTGTAGGAGGGAGTTTGAGGTACATGAACCCTTTAGGGTCTTATGTACCGATTACAACCGCCTCTTTGACTGTATGGAGGGCAGTGAGTGCCTCCCTCGTCTTAAAACTGTATTGCTAGTAGAATTAGCTCGTAATAATGCATGAACCTAAAACTAAAATTTCCTCGTACTTTCCTTTATTTTACTTCTCACGTGTCTATCTAGAACGCGATCGTGCCGTACGTCACACGGTTAGGCGGGAGGTGGGCGTACAACACGCGCGCAAAAAAAAAAATCAAAGAGCAATTCTTGCCGCAAAGAATAATGTACAAACTCTGAATTTCACTATTCAAACAAAACAAAAATTGCACCGCATTACAAAATTATGCGGTGTTTTTACTCGTTCCCTTTGTGCACCCCTCTATGCGGTGCCAAATATAAGTAGGTACATTTTTGGTGCCAATGTACGGTTTTAAAAAAGGAGATCAAAAGGAAATATGCAAATGCAACTTTTAACTTAAAGTTATTTTCTTGCATATTGTCATTCTTCTGCGTGTTGATATTGGCCTTGGTAAATTTTAGGCATGTGTATTCTACAAGGCGGTGTGCGACTCAGATAATTTCCGCGTGTGAAAGGACAAAGTACATTTTTGAGTATGTTTTATTCCACCGCATATTACATCCTACACACAGACATTGCGGTGGTAAAACACCGCAACCGAATATTATGCGGTGTGAGTAATACCATAAACGCATTTTATGCGGTGTGAGTAACACCACCACTGTAAGCGAGTATACTTGTAGTGCTCAAATCTAAATCATATATATTAATTTAAACAGAAAACAAAGGATTTTCATTTACACCGACCATGTTAAAGCCGGACCAGGTTCAAGATCATTTCTGCAAATAAATTTATAAATTAAACACAAATAAAAGTACTTACCTCATTATAATATTTCACTATTACGCAACTTTAACTTATACGCTAAACAATTTTAAATGCAGCAACAGTCAACTCTAAATGCAAACAAAATTAGCAGAAGCAAAAGAAACCTCAGACCTCAAGCATTCTGGCATTGCGAAAGGACATTTTTAAAACTTGCCAATATAACATTCGACTAAATAGATAAAAATTAATCAGATATAAAAAAATATTTATAAATATTACAACTTAGGGTATTCTGACTTCGGCGGAACACACATTGTTTTCGACAAAGATTTTCTTCTTTCCTTTACAACCATCTCCATCTCTCTCTAATTTACTCACGTAGGCTTAATAAAAATAATACATATATCAAGAATATTTAATTATGATTAAATAATAACACTTTACAAATAATTGTAAAATCCATACAATAGGGTGCTCGTTTCCAATTTTTCTAATTATAATTTTGTTAACACCAAACGTAAGCCAATTACTCATCCTTCCTCACTTTCCTTTGAAAATACTACCGTAAAAAATGATCAGGCAATTGCCGATCTGTTTGAGCAGCTTTTTCTAACCACTTAGTCAAATTTTAGTGACTCAAATCAGACTTATTTTTACATCATGCCTAAATCGATATTAATTTTCAGTCCTACCTTAAACGAAAGCTCTATCCTTTTAGATCTTCTCCGTGTTAAGGCCGTTTACTTGCCAGGTCCCGACGGAATACCCGGCTGTGTGCTTAGGTATTGTGCCGCCGCCCTGTGCAATCCCCTTCTAAAATTGTTTACCTTGTCCTTAGGGACCTCCCACTTTCCCCTTATTTGGAAGGAATCATTTGTTATTCCTCTCCACAAAAATGGTAGAGGGATCTCTAAGTTGTCGGCCATCGCAAAACTTTTCGAAAAATTCCTTACTTCTCACTTGCAGCACCTGTGTAGATCAATTATTTCGCCATACCAACATGGATTTATAAAGCGCAGATAAAGGACTACAAATCTTTTGGAGCTCACTTCCTTTATAATAAGGGGCTTCCATAAAAACTTTCAGACAGACGTAATCTATACTGATTTCAGTAAAGCATTCGACTCTGTTAACCATTCTCTCCTTGTTCAGAAACTCGACCTAATAGGATTTCCGGTTGATCTTCTTAGTTGGATCTCAAGTTATCTGAATGGCAGGACGCAAAAGGTCCTATTTAAAAACACCTTATCTAATGTTCTCAGGGTTACTTCTGGGGTCCCGCAAGGAAGCCACTTGGGTCCCCTACTGTTTACATTATTTATTAACGATCTGCCCAAAGTTCTGACTAACTCCAGAGTACTTATGTATGCGGACGACGTCAAACTCTGCGTGCAATATACGGATGCCTCTTGCCAGTCTGATTAAACTTAAACGGCTCTAAATGCAAGCTTATGACATTCTCTCATGTCGCTCCCAAGCTTGCAACTTACACGCTAAACTGCTGCTCTTTGGAAAGATTCGCTTTAGTTGATGATTTAGGTGTCCGCCTGGATCCTAAACTTAACTTTATTGATCATATTTCATGCATGGTGGATAAAGCCAGAGGTGTGCTTGGATGCATCAAAAGTTGGTCGAAAGAATTCAATGACCCGTACGTTACAAAATCTCTATATATTTCTTTAGTTCGTCCTATCTCAGTATGGGGTCCACAGTAAACGCATTGAGTCGGCTCAAAAGAACTTTTAACTTTTCGCTTTACGCGGCTTTAACTGGGATGCAAACCAGAGGTTACCCTCCTATTCTTGTAGACTCCTCCTTATTACCTTACTATGCTTGGCATTACCTTTATTTATAACCTTATCCACGGTGACCTGGAAAGTGCTGACTTGTTGGGTCGGCTTAACTTTCACGTACCGATTAGAAGTACTAGATCCTATATTCCCTTAGTGCTGCGCCATTATAGAACGTCCTTTCAACTGCATGAACCCTTTAGAGTCTTATGTGCAAATTATAACGATTTGTACATAATAATTTCAAACGTAGATAGCCTTCCTAGTCTAAAAACTTTAATACTAACCCACTTAGTACGCATGCAAGCAAACAATCTGGCAGCACGGCAGTAATTCCTTCGTCATATTCCTTTTCTATATTTTCATCTTTCGCGACTACTAACACCTAACACGAACAGGTAGGTTCTTGGTGTCATACGGGCCAGTTGAGTGTACTGACCTTAGTGCATCAACGTCCAGTTTAGCCGAATCCCTTACCAAATTAATTAACATTCACAACTCCCCGGAGTATGAATATGTTTAATCCAATTATGAACTACAAGATCTAAATTGTTGGCGTTGCAGTGATCGAAAAGTGCTTTAGGCTTTGCTGCAGCCCCATAATTGTCCCAGACATAGACGATGCAGCCCATAATCTTTAAAATCGGGAGACCAAAACGAAGAAGCACGATTTTGACTTTGTGATAAGTTTTAGAGGTACCTGAAGAACATGGCTAATTTCTTTTTATCACAAAGTTGACTCTCCAAGCCTTATAGCTTCTGAAATCTTTTTAAGATTTTATTCTGAAAACGTTTCATGGCTTAACACGATGAAGATCTGTAACGAATTACTATTCGGCGGGAGGTATTCAGGAAGCACGCGCAATGGTCTAGCTGCTCCTTGTCGGCTATGTGGGGTGGTGGTCTTATCCCCATACCTCTGCCTGATTCTCTTCTAAATATATAAAAAATAAATAAATCTGAGTGTTGCGACAAGAATTTGTTTAGGGCAGAAAGAGTTCAATATGACACAGAAAATTCAGACAGCGATTATTTTTCCCCAACTTCCCTACGATCCTTTGATGGCCTTTCTCCAAAAAAATGTTTTGCATTCTCTAATAAGACGGCACCTTCTTGGTTGCTAATGAACTTCCACGGGTAAATTATCCTAGCCATAGGCAAACAAAACGGTTACTTATATATTATCAGGTTCTCTTGGCCTTGGACTTGAAATCGCATTCCTTCTTCATAGGCTCTAAAACAGTGACCTAGTTCTGCTCGCTGCGTATAGTAGGACAAGGAGTTGAAATTTCAGACATACTCATTTGCAAAAAGTTAATCCTCAATAATTTAAGTCAAGTCGCTGAAACACTCACGAGCGCACCTATTAGAAAATCAAACATCTTTTTCTTTTTTTTTTAACCTTTTTATATTGGTCTTTGACCCACTGTGCCCTTTTCAATATTTAAAGGCATTCCAAACAAAACCACAAAAAAAAAAACAACAAAAAAGGAAGAAGCTGTTAAAGGACAAAAAAACTATTTAATCGACTCTTCTCCTTGTTATCTTTCCCTCTCTCCTTCGCACTGCCACTTTTCATTTACTTATATCTAAACTTATTTCACTAACCTACTATTTTCCGGCCTTCCGCAGCTCGGTCACTATTTCTTTTCTTTTTCGAGCACCGTCGATTAAAAGATTTTCCTCAACTTGGATTTTCTCGAAAAACAAACGCAAAACGCGCGACAATATTTAGTTCGTTCGCCGAATAAGCCACCTAGCTCCATGTCAAGTCGTACGTTTAGTTCGAAAATGGCGCCAAATCTGGATAAAAAAAATATACTCTTTGCACAAACGGCAAACGCATCGTTTTTTTAAGGTATTGCTTACCCTGCAATTGGATTCAGCACTGCCTGTAGCTAGATTTCCTTATTGCGTTTTTCGACACTTTTTTTCCTATCTGCCTCCTGATATTGCTTCTGATAAACTTTTGGGTGACGAATTAACCTTGTGGACGACCAAATTGGAAAAGAAGGATGGCATCGAGTTGATCTCCTTAGGAAGCTATTTTGGCGCTCTCCAGCTAAGCCTACGGCATTTGCCGAGATCTGACAGATGCCTCTTTCTCTGCTAATGCTGGTCACTTGACTTTTCTCGTCTGCCCCTTTTTCCGGTACGGGAACGACATGTAGATGGCGCCACCGCCTTTCTTTCCTGCCGATAGGATTTTCTTGCCACGAGCGCTACAAAATGCCCTCTCCACAAGATCGGACTTGGGACTGACACTGCCAAGGCTAATCATACCAGTTCCTTGGCATGTATTTGCCAAAAAGCATATATATCGCATGGTATCGCTTAACCAAATATCCCTGCAGATCCTCTATATCGTAAAAGGCATTACCTAGCTTTTTCGGCACCCTGGCATTGAGGTAGCTTGGGCTAACTTGGCAATATATCCAGCTAAAATGTTACTTATCTTATGGTTCTTGTAGAATACTTCCTGGTCAACCTTGTAGGAAATTACTCTGGATCGGAGATTGTAATTTCGTTCATTCTTTTCGTTCTGCTTCCTCATCACCTCGACAGCTGCGCACTAATTCTAAGAAATCTTTCCTAGAGAACACTACCGAATGGTCTTGCAGCAAATCTAAGGTTTTTAACAATTTACAGGTGGACCCAGATTCGACAAAATGCTGTCCGAACACCATATAATAGGGCTTAGTACCCAAGCTGGAATGAACCACAGATCGTAGAAGCACAACAAATACTACTCGTACTAGAGCACAACAAATATTTCTCGTCCCACTTTTGAAAAGGCCGAACATAGGACCTTATGGCCGCTATCACCGATCTATATACCTTTTCAGACTCTTTTGGTTTCGGGGAATACAACGCCGTTTTAATATGACTGATCCTGTACTCCCGGACGAACTGCTGGAATAGGTCACACTTAAACTGCGAGCCGTTGTCTAAAGTAAGCGTATCCGGCACCCTTTACGTGTGAAATAGTTCCTTCTGGAGGTATTTTATAACCACCTCGGCTGATAGTTTTTTGACTGTCTTTAGAAAAACGAACTTGGAGTAATGGTCAAAAGAATGAAAAATTCCAATATTTCCGCTTCTAGAGCGCGGACACGGGACCAAGAAATCGATATATAATCTTCTTTCTGACTTTGGAGGAACCCCTATTGGCGGTCTCTGGATTGTATTAGGAGCTTTTTTCATCTTGCAAGTATCACTAGTACATATGCTGTAACGTTTTGTGAATTTCCCCAAGCCATAGGATGATCGTGGGCATTCTTTAAAAAATCTTTGATCATATCCTTCGAAAAACACAACTTCCAAATGAACTGATCGTTCAGGAAATCACCCGTAGCATGCTCTGTTTTTTTATACGCCAAGCCATTGCCTATTTTCATTTCGGGTAACTTATCCACCTTTGCTTTGAGCCGATCTTCAATATTAATATATTCTGCCGACACTTCTGAGTCCAAATCGACCAGAGCGCCATTACTTCCTTCCAATGCCTCGAGCTCCTCATTTACTCTGGATAGCGCGTCTGGCACCACATTTACTTTGCCGCTGCGATGCTCGATTTGAAAGTTAAATCTCTGCAACTTCAGAGTCCAACAAGCCAACCGCTAGTGTAGGTCCGTCTGCGACATCAACCATTTCAGGGAGGTGAATCTTGATGACCGTGAATTCGTGGCCTGAACAGCTGAACATAAAATTGTTTTTAACTGTTCGAATGCATGCCTTCCTTTCGCAGTGATCACGAACGTCTTTCTTGGCTTCAATAAATCGGTCAAAGAGGAAGCTACTGACGCAAAATAAGGGCCAAAAGCCCTTATAGCTGTCCCACCTACGAAACAGATTTTTGTTTCGCGGCTCTCCCCTTCTCAGACATCGAAAGATGTAATTGCCTTTATCCAAGGCAAAACTGGAGCCGAAATTAACAAAATAAAGGTGGAAAAATTCAAATTTTCTTATGCCAGGGACATTTCGTCTTTCAAAATGAATGTCCCAAACGAACTCTTTGACACAATATGTTCGACCAAATTCTGGCCTGAATACGTTGTCGTCAAAGAGTTCGAAGCTAAGAAAAAGAAACGGCGGCATGTAGGAATAAGTCTTCCCAGGCCCGACCAGACCACTGCGCCCTCTACGTCTTCCTCTTAAAAAACTAACAAATCCCTTTTCTATTTCCAATCAGAATGCAAGAGGTTTACGTAGTAAGCTTCCCAAATTGTATTCTGATAGTCTCTCGTTTGCTTCCCAGGTTATTGTGTTCACAGAAACCTGGTTAAAGCCGGAGATTCTGAGCTCCGAAGTTTTCCCAGCTGTATTCACGATATATGAGCTGGATCGGCCTATCAGACGTGGAGGTGGTGTCCTCATAGCGGTTGACTCCACTCTCGCGTCTGAATTAATAACTTTCGAGGAGTGCAACGATGTTGAATTCCTTTGTGTTAAGCTATCAGTCAATTGTAGCTCTATTTTTATTACTTGTTACTACATTCCTCCTATGTTGGAACTTCCTATTTATTGGAATCATCTTTCCGCAATTCAGATGGTTTCCAATCGACTTTCGGATAGGGACCATTTAGTAGTTTTTGGAGATTTTAATATCCCAGGGGCTATTTGGTCCTCAACTAATTCCTCCAATACACTTTTTACCACCACACAGCTTGATTTTATTTCTGGCTTGTTCGACATTTCGCTGTCTCAAGTCAATCATGTACAAAATTCCCTAGAGCGCTTGCTGGATCTCTGTTTCGTCTCAGACCCGGCAAGAGTTAGTTTAGACAGGGCGGCGCCACTGACGCTACCCGAAGTCCCTATCATCCTACTTTCGATGTGACTATCGACATTGGGACTGAGTTACAGAATATTTCTGATCGTCCAGCCAAAAAAGTCCTCTGCTTTCGCAAGACAGACTTTGAACGGCTAAACCACGTTATATCTGATTTTAATTGGTCCGATCTATACAGGTAAACTGACATGAATGAAGCCGTGGATATTTTTTACAGTGCCATGAATTCATTTTTTCCTGAATGTGTTCCGTTATACTATCCTTCAACCTCGAATAAGCCTCCTTGGTTTACTAAAGAGTTGAGTCGCCTTAAATATAAAAAATCTAATCTGTATTCTAAATATAAACGTAACGGTCATCGGCCATCGCAAAACTTTTCGAAAAAATCATTACTCCTCACTTGCAGCACCTGTGTAGATCAATAATTTCTCCATGCCAGCATGGACTTATAAAGCGAAGGTCAACGACTCCTAATCTCTTGGAGCTCACTTCCTTCATAATAAGGGGCTTCCATAAAAACTTTCAGACAGACGTAATCTATACTGATTTTAGTAAAGCATTCGACTCTGTCAACCATTCTCTCCTTGTTCGGACACTCGACCTAATGGGATTTCCGGACGATCTTCTTAGTTGGATCTCAAGTTATCTGAATGGCAGGACGCAAAAGGTCCTATGTAAAAACACCTTATCTAATGTTCTCATGGTTATTTCTGGCGTCCCGCAAGGAAGCCATTTGGGTCCCCTGCTGTTTACATTATTTATTAACGATCTGCCCAAAGTTCTGACTAACTCCAGAGTACTTATGTATGCGGACGACGTCAAACTCTGCGTGCAATATACGGACGCGTCTTGCCAGTCTGATTTACAAACAGATCTTAACAATTTTCAAACATGGTGCAATGCAAACCTATTAAATTTAAACGGCTCTAAATTCATGCTTATGACATTCTCTCGTGTCGCTCCCAAGCTTGCAACTTACACGCTGAACTGCTGCTCTTTCGAAAAAAATTGCTTTAGTTGACGATTTAGGTGTCCGTCTGGATCCTAAGCTTGACTTTATTGATCATATTTCATGCATGGTGAATAAAGCCAGACGTGTGCTTGGATTTATTAAACGTTGGTCGAAAGAATTCAATGACCCGTATGTTACAAAATCTCTATATATTTCTTTAGTTCGTCCTATCTTAGAATATGGATCTTGCGTTTGGAGCCCTCAGTATGGGGTCCACAGTAAACGCATCGAGTCGGTTCAAAAGAACCTTTTACTTTTCGCTTTACGCGGCTTAAACTGGGATGCAAACCAGAGGTTACCCTCTTATTCTAGTAGACTCCTCCTTATTAATTTACCATCTTTATCTAACCGTAGAACCATGCTTGGCAATACCTTTTTTTATAACCTTATCCATGGTGACGTGGAAAGTGCTGACTTGTTGGGTCAGCTTAACTTTCACGTACCGTATATTCCCTTAGTGCTGCGCCATTGTAGAACGACCTTTCAACTGCATGAATCCTTTAGAGTCCTATGTGCAAATTATAACGATTTGTACATAATAATTTCAAACGTAGATAGCCTTCCTAAACCAAAAACATTAATACTAACCCACTTAGTACGCATGCAAGCAAACAATCTGGCAGCACGCCAGTAGTTACTTCCTCAAATTTCTTTTCTATACTTTCATCTTTCGCGCCTACTAACACCTAACACGAAGAGGCACGTGCTTGGTGTCATACGGGCCACTTGAGTGTACTGATCGTAGTGCATCAACATCCAAGACCGAAAGAAAAATGTGACTACAACAGTCGCTACATACCACGACAACAGAACTATAATACGATAACACCAACAATGACAATAATGACCGCTTTATACAGAGACAAGAAAATTTTAACAACATTAATAATAGACGCTTCACACGTCAACATAATTCCCATAACAATAGTAATGGTCGACAAGATAAAGAAACTCTGGGCAGAAACCCCATCCACAAAACCGACACACCAAATCAGTCCCTAAGTCACCAAAACAGAAACAACTATAATTCAAGAGCTCCCCTATGTAACATCAATGATGATGCAAATTTTCAACTCGAAGCCTCGGGAAGCCAGTCGGCTACATAAACAAGAAGACTCACGGATCTTCCTTGCCATTTGTTTTATTATCACCAAACTCCATGGTGTCAAACCCTCTAAAATTCCTAATAGACACTGGATCTACTTACTCTTTCATTAACCCAGCACTTATTAGTGAAGATCACATCAAAAAACTAACCTCATATATTAATATCCACACTGTTTTCAGTACATTTAAAATTCGGGAATATACAGATAGAATAAATTTCATACAATTCAAGAAAATTACCAATTTTAAGTTCTTATTATTTAATTTCCACCCCCACCTTAATGGTCTCCTAGGCTTGGATATCCTATCTAGCCTAAATGCAAAAATAAACTTTGCCGAGTCCATACTAGAAACACCAGAAACCGCCATCCCAATCCTTACAAGGGAAAACCCTGTCACTTCCGCTCCCAGTAAACTTCATGCAGGGAGAATTTATGTTTGAAATTATGAATTTGGATAATCAAATATCCATAACAGGCGGTTTATACACCGCAAACGCAGGATGCGCCTATTTCGAAGTCTGCAATAACTCAGACCAGATCCAAACACTTTACCTCGAAGAACCGTTACAAGCAGTAGTGTTTTCTCCACGAACCCACCAATACTTATACTGCATGTCCGCGGCAATGGATACAGAACGACCGGATGACCAACAATTAAACATTCAACAGCGAGGAAAAACAACACATACTCAAACTATGCAAGTCATTCAAAAGACTTTTCCACAACGAAAAAACCCAACTAACGTTCTCTAATGCCGTCAAACACTCTATACCAACAACAGATAATATACCGATTAACGCCAAATCTTACCGTTAACAATTTGTACATAAAGTCGAAGTGCAAATGCACATTTTAAAAAATTCCATTCCCACTGGATTGCACTTTTCTGGGTCGTACCAAAGAAAAGTGACGTCATAGGCGAAAAAAAGTGGCGCTTGGTAATCGATTTTCGGAAATTAAATGAGAAGACTGTCTCTGATAGATACCCTATCCCGAACATTGCGGATATACTAGACAGTCTAGGAAAGACCATGTATTTCACAACGATAGACTTAGCAAATGGCTTTCACCAAATTCAGATGAACCCACGCGATGCGAGCAAGGCGGCGTTCACCGTCGAAAATGGGCATTACGAATTCACGAGAATGCCCTTCGGTCTCAAGAACGCCCCTGCCACGTTTTAACGCGTTATGGACAACGTTTTAGGTGACCTAGTCGGTAACGTCTGTCTCGTCTATCTCGACGATATAAAGTATTCTCACCCTCACTCAAAAAAAATATAGCAGATATTAAATCTGTTTTCACAAAACTCCAAAACGCAAATCTAAAAATCCAACCTAGCAAATGTAGCTTTTTAAGGAAGGAAATTCATAAAGGACTTTGCGAAAATAACTAAACCCATAACGAGACAGTTAAAAGGAAAGAAATCTATAATGATAGAAGATGAATTTAAACAAGCATTCGAGACGTCGAAAGATCTTCTTTGTAATGATCCCATACTCATATACCCTGATTTCAATAAACCGTTCACGCTGACCACAGACACAAGTAATTTTGCTATAGGCTCTGTGTTGTCACAAGGCCCAGATACTATTGACAGACCCATATCTTTCGCTAGCAGGACACTATCGGACACGGAAATCCGCTTTTCGACTATAGAGAAAGAAATGCTATCTATCATTTGGTCTGTAGGTCATTTCAGACCATACCGTTTCGGGCGTAGATTCAAAATAGTCACAGACCATAAGCCATTAATCTGGCTAGAAAATTTGAAAGGTCAGAATCCAAAACTACTTACGACTACGAAATCGTATACAAAAAAGGGTCGCAAAACGTAGTTGCTGACGCACTCAGCAGAATTGAGCCAAACTTGAACATAAACGAAGACCCACAAATTATTCCAATCACTTCGCAACCACTAAATCACTTAAATTGCCAAATAATATTCCGTATCGGATCAACAACTTTAAGACAAGTAGAAACACCATTTATCCATAAAGTAGGACTTATAATCACAGAACCCGTACATACTTTCGACTCTGTTACAAACACCCTTCAAACAATCCTGAAACCGAATAAAACATACGCAATATTAGGACCAAACGATATTTTTAAAATAATAGAAGAGTCTTATAATAACTATTTTTTCGAAAATGACTTATACAAAATTCTCCGCTGCAATATATGGCTAACCGAAATTACGAATCGTCATGATCAGGAAAACGAAATTCGTGCATATCACTTTAATACCAATCATAGAGGCATAGATGAAACATGTAACCATTTAAAAAGGGACATATATTTTCCGCATTTAAAAGACATTATCACAAAATTTATAACAAATTGCTATACCTGCCTAACCCTAAAATACGATAGACACCCCCATAAACCATTTATGCAAACCCCAACCGCCCCAGATGGACCATTGGCAGTCGTACATATAGACATATATGTCATTTACATATAATACTTGTAACCTCACAATTATCGATAAATTCACCAAACTAGCGCAAGCCTACCCCTTTGGAAATAGGAATTCAATAAAAGTCGCCGATGCCCTATTACAATTAATAAGTCACTATTGCGCACCAAAGAAAATAATTTTCGACCAGGGCGTGGAATTTTCGGGCAGTCTATTCAACGCCTTCTTTACTCAATTCCAAATAACGGCTCATACAACTTCATTCCAACAATCAACAGGCAACGCTTCTGTCGAGAGACTGCACTCCACCTTAACCAAACTATACAGGATAATCTTAAACAAAAGAAAGGAAGCACGCCTAGAACGCGATCATGCAAAAATACTCGCAGAAGCAGTAGCAACATATAACAAT
>VNJU01004928.1:0-27724 GCA_008042675.1 Drosophila seguyi | reverse complement strand
TCCACGTTCTGCGCACTTGACGGCTCCACAATTCTCTGACAACTGAGGAAACTCAGGCGTCCGCGGAAAATGGTCAGCAGAATGCCAAAATCCGCTCGGCTAGTTGGTCGGACCGCTCCGATGGACATGGAGGGGATATTCGGGGACGATCCCAAAGCGGAGAGACAAGCAGATGTAACCTGCATAATTTGCTCTGATGGCGCCCGGCCAACAAGAGGGGAAAATAATGGGGCGTGGCTCACGAGGTATTCGTTTTCATATCATCGGTTCAAGCTCAAAAAATAGCATTTGCGCTATGATTTCTTAAGGAATTCATAAATTGGCATTCGACATCGGATCCAAAGTTTCCGCAAGATTCGTGACTTTTCCCAAGAGCAATATGTAGCTCTGCCTTTCAAAAAGAGAAGCACTTGCAAACATAAATTTCATTTAATTGCTTAATAACAATTAAATTGAAACTCCTAGAAATATAATAAAATTCGAAGTAATTGAGTAATACATCCTGCTTTTATTTTCGCCAATTTTGAATACTGTATTAAAGTAAATATAATTATTAAAATAATATAAATCTCTTGATATTCATTTTAGCAGTTTATCTTACGTTTCCATTTTCGAGTTCAGGTTTTGTTTCCTCTCGTGATGATCGGAGAAGTTCCTCATTAATAGTTTTACTCTTATAATGCTGATGATGGTCCATATAAAAATGATTGTGCTTAGCATAATTAGTGTTAACGCCGGTAATTTTTTGAAGAAATAAAAGCACAAGCCGACTGTAAACAAAGATCAATAAATTCTGGAATCCGTTCTGAAACAAATTATAGCTCTAACAAAAACATACGTTTTAAACTGTTACAATTATGCCATCCCACACCAGGTACCCAATTCACCATGGTGGGATCGGCATCCCAAATCTGTTCCATCAGTAAAGGCACTCCCGTCAGGATAGCTGGGATTCCCCAGGCAAAGATGTTGTAGGCTTCGAAGCTAAATTCAGATTCATCTCGATTGACGGATCTCAAGCCTCTCCACAACTGAAAGCTCAAGGCCAAGATCCAACTGTGTTTGGCTATAAAGGAAAAGTGTTTGAAATAACCTGCAATTTAAAAAAATATATACAAAAATCATATACATATATGCGACCGAAATTGACTCTGTCCTGTCTGAAGTGAACTGATTCGGGTGGAGGCAGTCATATCCTCTTGAGTCTATCACCTTGTACCTTTTGAGCAATAAACTTCCGTTCTAAGGATATCATGTTAGTTATGAAAACATAGAAAACGAAGAAGGACGAACCTTAGAACCTTATATTCTCTCCAAAAATCCAACCTCCGAATTCGCTCTCTCAACACTATAAAATCTTTTAGCAAGTACTTTTTAACCACTGATCCGTTGCTAAGTTTCACACTAAGGAAGGGATTATTCTCACTTAGCTCCTTCATCAGGCCATCGCTGCATTTCCCATTGGATGGATCCCAATCTTTATAGCGACAGCAAATCCATATGCAAGGCTTTAGGCGGCAGACACATCCTCGAAGGTGGCTCTTCGTAGATTCATAATGTTTATTCTCCGTTGTTCTGTAAATATATTCGCCCGTCAGGTTGACGGAAGCCGCATCCAGGAAAATTCCGCTCTTGCTGTTTGCAGGATAATAAACTCAAGAAATCCTCCGAAAATAATAGAGTAAAGCACCATTTTGCCCTGAAACTTAATAAACGTACAAAAATTATCAACTACTTCGAAAAAAGCTTGGTAATAGGGTTTATATAGCTTTTAGGAGGTAAAATAAAAAAAAGGAATGCAATTATTTCCTATCAACAGTCCTTCGGGAACTTAATTTTAATTAATTTATTGCTCTTAGCAATTCTTATCGTGAAATTTTATAATTTTTTTGGGTCTTTTTTTTGGCGTCTTTAGGAAACTTAGTCGTTCTTATAAACAGTAATATTAAAGGAACCCCATTAAAAAAAATAGTAACAATTAATGATTTCTTTGATTTTTTATGTTAACGACTCCGTGTTGTCCGAAATGAATTAATTTGGATAGAGACAATCATATCTCCAAAGCGACTTCTTAAAAAAAAGGTGTTCTTAATGTTCTTTATAGAATGTCTCCTATTTAGTTGCAATAGCGCTTATTTTAGAGGACTTTTTTTTATATTATTGAGCCTTAGCCGAGCCTAAGGGACTTATACGATATCAACGGGTAATATGTTTACTCCTGACGAAAGTTTATAAGTCTCAGGCGAGCGTGCTTGCATTTAACGAAGGACCCATAAGGGACTCATACGATATCATCGGGTCAGCCACATGTTTAGTCCAGAGGAAAGTTTATTTTTGAAACCTTGAGCCTACTCAACCCAGCCAAACCAAGCACTCACAATTTAACCTAATCAAACTTTTAATTGATTTAAAAAAATAATTTTGTATTTATGTTTCCTTAAATAGCAAACTTTTAATACTCCAGGTATCAAGTAAAATACAAAATTACTGTAGGACGTAAGTCATAATTTAAACAACTAAATTAGCAAGAAAGGTACCACATATTAATAAAATGTTAACATAAATATGTAATTGTGTATTTATATTTTACAATTTCAATTCATTTTACTATTCTTTTCGTTTTCTTGCAAATATCCAGTTAGATTGTTAGTTACTTAAAAACCCCAATTGCTTATTTGTCTTTTGATTCATTTAAATAAAAACCGCCGGCAAACAGCTGGATATATAATAACTGAATTAACCAACACTAGTGAGAGAGATTTTTTACAATAAAGAGCCATTAAGGAATGTCAAATAGCAGGTCAAAGCGTCGTTTAAATTAACATAAAACAAAATATAGTTTTATTATTATTTTTATTTTATTGTACTTCATATTATTTATATTTATTTGAAGCTAAAACTTATTTTCAGATATTACTGGTTCCACCTAGCAACACTGGTTCTGATCAGAAGCCATCGCCATAACAACCGTTTTTTTCATTCGTTTCTCCGCCGCTCAACGAGCCAGTTGTTGTTGTTTCCCACTTGCGCCGATACCGATAAACGTAGGTGTGCCTCTAATGCGCCTGTGTGCGTGCATGTGTCAGAGTTTTGTTGTTTATTCGGATTTCTGTGATAAATGTGGCACTTAAATTACTAAACTAAACGTCTATAAACCAAAAGTATTATTTTGTGAGCTGTCCAATTGAAAGAAATAAGGAAAAATTGTTTGTTTATATTTGGTACAGTGCGCGTTGCAGGTTGCAAACCAGTTTGTTTGAGTTTGTGTGTGTGTGGAAGAGAGAGTTTTCACACAGAGAGTGAGAGTGCGAGAGACGCCCAGAAAAGATAATAAAATAATATAATTTAAGAGAATTAATACCAACTATTTTTCATCTTTTACAACAAATAAACAATATGCTTTAAAATTATAAAAACAATTGAATATATAATTGTTACATTTTGAAAGAATTTTTATATTAATCATTTACTAAAAGTAATTTATTTATTTATAAAATAATAATTTTACATTTTAAAGCATGAGTTTGTGATATGATAAGAACACGATTTAAAAACAAATTATGTTACTTTCATTATTATAACAATTTCTTTATCCTCACTCTAAGCGTGTCTTGTGCTAAATATTTACAAATAACAAATTTTTAGTCCCTTTCAATAATTTATTTTAATAAAATGTGAAATGTTGAACTAATATGATTAATTTAGAAGCATGAAAAGAATGAATTATTATGTTTTAGAATTTTAAATTCAGTATTTTTGTATATATTCACTTACATTTTATTTTTAATACCTTTTTTCTTTATTTATATTACGTTTTCAATTTAAGTTTTTTATTTTAAATTACAACTTTGTCTATTCGATTAGTATCTAAAATATTATGACACTTTTCTATTATTTATTTTTTAGAACAATACACTTAAAGATCGTATTTTCTTTGCTCAATTGATAAATAGTCGAAAAAGACAATTCTGACCAATCCCAAGACCCCCCTTGATCATTTGTCATAAACAAATTAGGTGCAATTACAATTATGCGGAACTACAGAGCTCGAGAATGCCCAATTAATTGAGTCTAAGCCAATTTGAAGCCCAACATGGAATTAATAGGCCCACAGTCCCACTTCAATTATCCGATTATCTAAAAATTATCATGTTAAGAATATTTGAAAAATGTTTCCCATGGCAATAACACGCTTGCCGATCATTACTATAAAAAATTACATTTCTTGCATCCTTATTTCAGGCCCCACCACCCACCGAGCTGCCAAGATGTCGTACTCCGCGGAGCGAGCTCTATCCTTCCTCTACCCCACGGCGATTGTGACTTCGGTGGTCTGTTGCATCACCTCGGCGGTGGCCTGGTCTCACTGGCGCTACGTCCTGAACGCCTGTCCGGACACCAACTGCGGCTGCGTCCTCCACAGCCGGAGCACGTACAACAGCTTCGAGGGCGGCAATATCGCCTACTGCCACTACGCCACCTATGGGCTGCTGCTGCCGCTGCTCTTTGCCATTGTGCTGGGCGTCTACCATGGATATCGGATGTGCATCGGGCGGGGCAAGCCCAAGGCGGGCACGGCCACCATCAGGCAGCGGTGAGTGGTATTTCGAGATCCGGACATTCTAATTCCCATTCCGACGCGACTGTCGCTGGGGGTCAAGTGGGTTAATCGATCGGTTAACCGGGACACACATTCGTTCCTCAAGATGAGACGTCTAATTAGGCCTTATGCTAATAGTGCCCACGCTGCGTATGAGTAATGAAATTGCCAAATAAGACAGTTGGAAGTAGTTAAGATCGCTCAGCAAAAAGAATTTAGGGCATTTGTTTATTGAACGCTCTTATTAGTGTTGTTTCAGTACTTTCGGTTTATATAAATCAAATACCTTGCTTAATTTTATATATTATTTCATCCTGTTTAATTTTTTTTCAACAGATCCGGGGACATGATCGTGGTAACCACAGAGTCGGAACTCACACCCGATGGACTCTCCCCGTATTATTGTAAGTGTTCTAAAAACAATTAAACAACATATTTAGTAACATTTATTAATCTTGCTTTGGCAGGGCTCCCGGCCACCGTCATTTCTGTGATCATGGCCATCTATCAACTAATCTACTCTGCCATATTCACCGATGGATTTGAGGTGACCTGCAAACAGTACAGGGAATCGCTTTTAAAGGAAATCCAGGGAGTGGGCAATATAGTTCCCGTGATCAAGTCCCGATTGTCGTGTGCCGCCGTTTTCGACTTCATGGACTACTTGGTGGAGAGCATCTCGTATGAACGGAGGCGCTATGGACGCATTAATACCGCTGCATGCCTGTATTTCACCCTGGTCTTCGCCTGGTTGGCTCTTTTCGCCTGGCTGGCCATCTGTGTGATCAACATTGTGAACCTGCGCCGCACAAAAGCGCAAAGAGTCTGAGCAAGGTCCTCAGGAACTGGAAACATAATGCCAAGCTAATATTTTGGAATGGATGAAGCATAAACTAAGACATTCCCCACGCATATTCGCCTTATATATTTAATCGTAGCCTTACGAAGCGCCACTTATTTATTATTAGAAACACACATCAATTACGTCCACGGTTCGAACCGCCATCAAAACGCATTGTACAAATAAATGTCTGAGCAACAACGAACGATTCATAAAATCACGACAATACTTTACAAGTTGTAATTTTGTTTTTTTTTTTATTATTTGTTGGCGAACGATTACAGAATTAATATAATTCCAAAGTTGGGGTTAGAGTAATAAAACATTTAGCAGTTTTATTTTATGTTAAAAGGTACAAAAAAATATATAACTATTTCAATGAAATTGCTTGAGGTTTGAAAATCAAAAGAATGATATGATATGAGTAGCATTTTGTATTATACTTTTTAGCATACATTCATTTACTTTGATTTCACACCCTCAATAATATCTTTAATATTTGGTTTCTATGCTATTTATAAATTTATTAGCTATAGTTGAAAAACTTAAATTTTTTCGGGCAAGCAGCGATCTTTGTCTTACTTTCTGTACCACATCTGGATCGTTTTCATGCGCTTCACTTTTTTCTGCAACTGCAGAACCCCGTACAAGAGGGCCTCCGCCGTGGGCGGGCATCCCGGCACGTAAATGTCCACCGGAACGATGCGGTCGCAGCCACGGACCACCGAGTAGGAGTAGTGATAGTAGCCACCGCCATTGGCACAGCTGCCCATCGAGATGACCCACCGGGGCTCGGGCATCTGGTCGTAGACCTTGCGCATCGCCGGTGCCATCTTGTTTGTCAGTGTCCCGGCCACAATCATCACGTCCGCCTGGCGGGGAGAGGCCCGGAAGACCACTCCGAAGCGATCCATGTCATAGCGAGGGGCAGCAAAGTGCATCATCTCGACGGCACAGCAGGCAAGGCCAAAGGTCATGGGTCATGGAGCCCTTACGACACCAGTTCAGTATGTCATCCAGTCGGGCCGTTGTCCACTCCCCCAGTGAGTTTTGATTTCCCCCAAAGGGAGAGTACCGTTGTACGGACTTCTGCGCCTTGGGATCATGGAGGGGCATGGTTTTCTGGCCGCGACTACACAGGGGCACACGAACACGGTGGCCGCATTTTTTGAAAACTTTAAGGGCAATGCCATTCTTATGGATTCCAAATAGAAATTAAAAAATATATAGTTACTACTTTAATAATTGTAATAAGACAATTTTTTAACCATTTCAATGGAATCTAATAATTTAATTGTGCGAACACTTGGACCTGTTGCTAAGAGTTTTCTTACAACTCTACAATTCTATAAAAAGCATACTATTTAACTCTTGAAATACGAATACATAATTTAAGTCGCTTTTTCCATATTATTAATTTACTCTTCAGTCTGATATAATCGATTTGTTTACATTACTGAACTTATTTCACAAGAACCTTCAGACATTGCTCACTTCTACCACCTGTTTAATTAATTTTTTTTCTTTGGATAACAAATATAATAAAAACATAATAGAATATACATATTCATTTGGTAAAAAAAAACATTGGTATATGATCCGTTTATGTCTTTTATTTTGTCTGTTTTAAATTCAAAAAATATACATGGGTACACACCTGTAGATAAGAACTGGCGGTCGGAAGGTGTCAATAATATTGTTAAATATTTTACTAAAAAATACCAAAAATATCGATCTACCTCGCTCGATTAATTTCGCTTAAATTTAACAAAAATAATATAATATAAGACACGAAAGAAAGAAATCGAAAGAAATTAAACAGTAATTTATTAATTTGCAGTTCCTAAATCTGTTTCGCAGCGGAAAAAGTTAATTCCTGGTAATATTTAATACACGTTATTCGGTATCCCATTGATGAATCGTTTTAGAATAATATTTGTCCCCAAGCAATCCGCTTGCGTTCTGGAGACTGTGCCTGCCCTGGACAGCGTCCAGTACATGTCCAAGAAGCTGGCTTAAAATAAGATAAACAAAATAAACATATTAACCAGTTATTGTCCAATAAAAAATAGAAGCTCTAAATTGTGCCAAGTTTAAATGAGTTTTTATTTCTTTTTTTTTAATATTTATAATTTATATAATATCTGAGCTCTACTGTATTGTGTTGTAGATGTTTCGCGTCCAAGACTAACATTTTCTATAATTTAAGAGAGCGGCTAGGTTAAGTGCATTAAATCATACTAAGAAATATTAGGGGATTAATTGGTTAGGAATTGATTTTGGGAGTCTCGTCATATCAACATAATTATACCATAAGTGTAACCATGTTTAAGTTACCTCCAAAAATATTGTTTATTTGATAAGGTTTAGTTAAGTCTTAAGATCAATTTTTCTTGGTGCTCCTCTATTTTTTTATGACATTTGTGAACCTTACTTACGATATACATATGTCCAGGTCGGAATCAGCATCTGCTAGTCCCATAATACGAGACCCAAGGGTGTATATTGGTTTATTGGGAAAGTCAGAGCATAGTGCCTGCTTTAGATCAATTATGATCTGGTCATAGCTGCGCATTTGAATAGTACGAGCCACGCCCACTTTATTCTGTAGGGTTTCCCAGAAGTCAATCGAATCTTTATAGATATATAAATATTATTGTCATTTATACCATTAAAGTTTCAACATTTTATCATATTTTTGTTTACTTCATTTGAAGAACTCACCGTGATCCATTTTACTTGAAAAGATTTTAATGCATGAAACTTTTGAAATTAACGTGGTTCCCCCAATTCAGAGGAGTAAAAACATCGATAAGATAGAGAGCTGGAAAAACATACATAACTAATATTCGATAGTATTCAGAAATAAAAACAATTATTATATTCTTTTATGTACAGATTTTCGAGTTTAAGCACGGTATCCAGATAGTAAAACACTGTTCCAAAGCAATGACAGAAAACGAAAGGCAAATAGTTTAGAACGGCTGTTCAAGAGGTCTGTTTTGAAGGGCGGCATTCACTTCAGATTCTAAAATATTATGATGGATACGGGTATCCTAAGTACGTTAAGAGAAATTTAAACAATAAATATTATATTCGATAATAGTGGTCTCCAGTAACCGATAGCTTGCCCATTTTGAAACCGATAGCTGACACCTCTACAAGTCGACTAATCGATAAGAACAACTACTGCTGACGTGCCGCATCCCCGAATTTGTTTACGTGAAAAAGTAGCTACAATTAACGAATAATCTCACAATCAAAATGCTGGACATACAGACGCACATGGTGAGTGCTTGAAGGATATAAATTAGCCCATAAACTAACTTTCTAAACCGCAGGACTTTGTGGGCCAGGGAAAGGCAGAGCGTTGGTCCCGTCTCATCATCACAGTTTTCGGCGTTATCGGCCTGATTTACGGAGCTATTGTTCAGCAATTTTCGCAAACTGTGTATATCCTGGGAGTGGGCTTCCTGCTCTCCTCCTTGGTGAGTATCTACGGGCTTCATCCCATCATCCCATCTTGAATACTTTTAAATTAATTTCCAAAAACCCCATAGATCACCATTCCGCCGTGGCCCTTGTTCCGTCGCAACCCCCTCAAGTGGCAGAAACCCATCCAAACGGATGGCTCCTCCGCCAAGTCCTCGCCCAGCTCCGAGTCGAGTGACGAGGGCAAGAAGAAGAAGAAGTAATAGTCCTAGTTAAGCGTAAATCGTGTATTTCTCACACTCTATCCAAGAATATAAACTATAACTAAATGGGACGGCGATAGGCTATGAGTGCGTTGTGATCGTAGTACTTGTGGATGAGATCGTACATGTTGGCGAAGAAGAACAGCAGGTCGTCGTACTGACCGTTGTACGGCGACTCCCGGCCCGCGTTCTCCTCTGCCGCCGGCGCAGGCACCACTTTGAGCGGTTCGGCCAGCCGATGGAAGCTCTCGGTTATCTCCAAATTGTCCAGGCCGCGGTAATTGGCGCTCAGGCCCCAGGCGTTGATGTGAACCTCGAGGAGGAACTGGTGGATGGCCTCAATCGTGGCCAGGTACCAGCGCGGACTGCCGCGTTGATGGCGCCAGAACTGCGACAGCCGGTTCTGCAGCACCACCGTTCTCAGGCCTCGGATCCGATCGTCGGCGTAGATGCCGCGGCTCTGGTTCCAAGTACTGTCGATGAAGACGGCCCGGCGGATGGGCAGGTTGTCCAACTTCCAGCAGCGCAGCTCCTGCGCCGGCTTGTCGTCGCCCCCTTGGATCTCCACCTCGTCCATACGGCGGCGCAGCATGGTTCCCATGTGGTGGCCTTTGGGCAGGCCATAGTTTTCGCCTATCTGCAGCTGAACGTTCCGCTCGAAGAGCTGCGGCACGGTGGCCGCCTTGGCGCTGGGAAAGATTAGCACGACACCGTCCTCCTCTCGATAGTCCGGGATGTCCGGAAATGTATGGATTCGCACGTGCTGCGGCGCCAAGACGGCCGCGTGCACGGCCGTGCTCTTGCCGTCAATCTCCTTCTTGTGCTTGATAATATCCACCAGCAGGGGCAGCTCCAGTTGGGGCAGAAAATTTGCCAGTTCGCCGACGGGTATGTAGCAACTGTAGCAGAAGAACTTCCTCGATCGGTGGCAAAGCCGGCAATTATGCCGTCCCTCTATGGTGTCCAGTATGGTGTGGTCGGAAATTCGCATGCCCACAAAAGGGTACTTGCGAGCGCGCGGCTGCTGGGCATCCAGGGGATGCGACATCTCGTTTATGCAAAACAAACTTGAATTAAGCTTAAAAAACCATAAACAATATATGATAATATATCAAAATATCGATATTTTTTCAAAAGAATATATATTTTTATCACGATATATATTTTTATTTGATATTTTCATGAAAGACTGCGACATTTTAAATATTATTAATATTGTTTTTTGTAAATATAATCGATACGATATTCTTATAAAATGACCAACAGCTCTAAAATATAACCGATTTCCGTTACATTTACACAGTTATCGATAAGACCCGACGCAGGGCTGGAGATCATTCAAAAAACATATATTCTGGAGTATCCCCAATGACTGCCGGTAGTGCCGCCATCTTAGCCATTGGTTTTAGGAAATCGATAACAGCGATAGCGATAGCACAATCAGCTGTTCGCGCGGGAAATGTAAAGAATCGTTGGCCGTTAAAAATAGTGAAAAATAAGGAAAACTGCATGTTTTCTCCGGGAAGAGTCCGCAAAAAACGATGCGGGGCGTTCGGAAGTGTGCTCACTGCGGTGCTCTAAACGGAAATCGGGCCCAGCTTTGCCGGAACATCCAGTGCCCGCAGCGCAGGAATGTTCTTGACGCCGTGCAATTGGTGTCTCTGCGGCCGGGGTCCGCGGTTTACTCGCTGAGATCCAAGGAGAAGGAGCAGCAGCCGAGAAACTTCGTGGTCATACAGGAGGTGACCGTGTCCCTGCAGCCGGATGCGGCGGTGGTGTCCAGCAAGGCGGTGTGCTACGTGGAGTCCTGCCACAAGGGGGGCGTGAAGGCCACGGAGGACTGCGTGCACGTCAAGACCTGCCGCGAACTGGGCCCTGAGTTTCCCAAGGCCCAGGCCTACAGCGTGTCCCGCGAGGTGCTATGGAATCTGAACATCAGCCAGGAGCAGAAGCAGCAGCTCTGGCAGCTGTACAAGTACGCCGAGGAGCAGGAGCACCTGCCGGCCGTCCAGCGGCTGAATGCCAGCACCTTTGTGGTGAAATGCGAACGCTCCGAGTCCTGCCCAGCTGCCCGACTGCACGTGACCGCCCTGGCCAATGGCTCCAAGAGGAAGCCGGCGACCAGCTATGCCTGCTCCTGCCGCAAACTGAAGATTATCGTGGAGCCGGACAACTCTCTGGTCATGCAGGACGAGATCTGCGACCACCTGCTGCTCGTACTGGCGGGCATCCTGAGCTCGCCGCAGGGCAAACGGGTATACGGGCACTTCACCAGCGGCCTGCAGTCCTTCTGGATGCCATCGCAGCTAGAGACTCCTCTCGGAAATGGCGCTGCCGAGGATCTGCGACTGAGCCTGCACATGGAGGACGATGACTTCGATCCTCAGGTGGACATTCTGGTCTTTGGCGATCAGCTGGATGTGAGTAAATACTCTTGTACCGAGGTTATAGTTAGAATGTATACCAATTTCATCAACAATTTCCAAACTCCACTCTCTGCAGCTTCCCCTGCCCGATCTGTCCGACGCCGCCTTCAATCTGGACAACATGCAGGCGGCGGCCACCACCAGCCACAGTGCTTCGAACCAAGCCAGCAGTGCCCTCATCCACTACGCCAACGATTCGCAGCTGCTCTCCAACTGCGATGTCTATGCGGAGCCCATCGAGCTCACGGACTGCAACATCGAGCTGATGGACCAGTTCCAGCCAACGGATCAGATTGACCTGAGCAGCGAGGACATTGAACTACCGCTGATCAGTGAGCCCTACAATATCCTGGCCGCTCCTCCCATCTTTTCGGAGGCCCCGCCTGCGGTGGTAACCGATCAGCTGCCCATTGAGTTGGCTACCATAGCGATGGTTAAGAAGGCGGCTCCCGTTAAGGCCTCGGAGATCGTGACCGAAGTAAAGTCCAGAAAGCAACCACCTTTGCCGGCCAAAAGAGCGCTGATTGTGAACAAGCCTGGTGTGGCGGCAGCAACTCAGGCCGTGGACACTACCTGCTTGGAGGCATCCGTTCAGCCGGCATTGGCGTACTCCGCGTGGCTGGATCATGTGGTTGAGCTGCTAAACGACGCACTTGAGCCCAGGGAAACACCTCAGCCGGGGATCACAAAGCGCTTGGTCCTACAAAACTTTCATGTGCACAAGGTGAGAATGAATGCATAAAAATATATAAACAAAACCCTCATAAAGTAAAGTTCTGAAAGGTTTAAGGAAGGTCTTACATTATTTATATTTTATATTTTACTTCATTGCAGGACACATTTTCGCACTTTTGCAAGTGCTTCAGTGCGGGAGTTAAGCGCCGCCCCTTGGATAAGGTAACTGTGATAGAATCGGGCCGATATAAGGGTCTTTCCAAATACACCTGGCACTTTACGACCCCGCACACTGTCAAGCGCATCTTCAGCACTGCAAATGTGGGTACCAAATAAGACAAACTTCAGACACCTATTTATAGTATGAGATATCCATAGATTGCATTGCAGTTGGAGCGTGCTTTTGAGCGTCATCCGGATGGCCATCAATTTGTACCCTATGTGCGTCCGCCGCCCACCGAAGGTCTGGGTAAAAAGCGTCTAACTTATGCCAGACTGAGGCTGTACATGGCGAAAATTGTCTTTCAAATTGCACCAAAAGAACAGGCCGGCAATGGAGTGTTGCTTACCTGGACGCCGGATGTCCTGCCCCGCAGTCATTTCGGACTGATGCAAGTGGAGTTCAACGTGGAAACCCAAGCGCCCAGCTAAGGGGTAAGAGTTGTTGTTGTTGTTGTTGCAATTTGATGTGTTCTTTATTTCGACGCTTCTTTATCCTTGTCTATCATTAGCTTCATAATTTTCATTTTCTCATTGGCTTACGCTTAGCTTAGGTGTACCATACATATACATATATTTAAATATATATATATACCATTATTTTTTGTTTTTTTATAAGCTGGGAGAGAGTCCCTACCGTCTGTGTCTTTAAAATCTATGGTCTGCCTCTGGGGTAATATTCATCTTGATCTAGTTGTATGCTTAGCTCTAAAATCGTGGGCATGCTTTGCTTACTTGTGTAAGGTTTCGCTACATTTCAGCTCTCTCTCTTATGTAATCTCTTTATTAATATTCTTTTTTGTTTGTTTTTTAAATGGTTTATACTCTTAACTTTGACATTCATCACATTTATAAATTGCATATAACACCATCAATTAGATAATCTGTTGTTTTATCGTTTCGTTTTTTTACTTTAGTTAAATGTGTGAAGGTAGTTTAGTCGCGGAACGGGTTCCTCGTTTGCTCGAAAAGTGTCTTGTGTGCTGGCTTTAAATCTGTAGAACTCCTGATTACTCGTAATTTTCTGTTGACTAAGCTTCCTCCTTTGGCTGCGACATTATGTACATAATGTGTGTATAGAAATATCCATCTATAGTTTACTATTTATGTGTTTTTGCTTTCGTTTTTGCAACAGTTAAAATGCATAGTTACTCCCATATTTGGTATCGAAATAATATGATTCTCTGGTTCGTTATATATTACAGATGAAGCATCGGTTGTCCGTATGAGAATTTACAAGCCTGCTAGAGCGTATATAAGTATTAGCTTAGTCTAAGTCGGGTTTAGTGCCTAAGAAACATAAATCTCACAAAAAATTGGTCATTAGTTGGTTGATTGGTTAATATGTAGAGCCGCCTACTTGGGTAACAGCTGACAAATGATTGGATTGAAATGCTCTCTCGCTTTGATAAGATCAGGATCGAAGGGACAGAAACCCATCAAGTGTGCATCCGGCAGTCTCTGACTACATTCGATTGGGATAAATCTAAGAGGGAACTGAAGGACCTTTGTTGACATTTCGTTACGTTCATTTACATAATCAGTATACCATGCTTATTCAAGTTAAAGTGTACAAAAAACCAGTCTTTAAAACATTTTTGTTTATCGTTTCGTTCTTACTTCATTCTCTTCATATTCATTCTACATATAAAATGTAAAAATATTTACTAATTTACTTGCGCTCTACGCTTGTCCTGTGTGCGTGTGTGTGCTTGCGGAGGATATAAGAACATACTTTGTTGTATCCTTTGAGACGCTGCATAGAGTTTTTTCTCCTCTCCTTTACCACACACAGGCACTCAGCTGTGGCAATTCAGAGTGCAAAGCTTTAGTGTTTAATGTTCATCCCACATACGAGGCTAACTTTTAGAACTGTACAGATTACGATTACGCCCAGCGAATGTGATAACACCCCGTGTGCATCGAATAAAGAGAAAAACAAAACTGGAGTCGAGTTATGCATTCCGGGGGCTCTCTATTTTTTCAACTCCCTTTTCTTCTTCACATGTATTGTTGTCTATATATATATATTTATAGTAATACTTTTTGCTTGCGTTTTATTTTAGTTTTACATTAACTTATCGCTGTAGGGTTTATTTTACAATATTTTCTCGTAGCTTTTGCAGGAAGAGGAGTATACTGAGGATCCAGTTCAGTTGCCTGGACCTAGCTTTTCTATTTACAAAATGTATTCCGTGATGTTCACTCGTGCTCTTGGTGCTGCTTTTACTTTTGGGATTTACAGTGATGTTTGTGTGTGCTCGGTGTTGGGTGCTTTTGCTAATTCGGATTATTTTTGCCAATAAGTCGGTTTTGTATTAAATTCGCCATTCGATTTTTTAACTTGAGTTTATTTTTTTTTTTTAACAGAAAACGTAAACTTGAAAAATAACAGATACTAGGACGGACACTGAATCAATTCGAAATGCAAAGAGTTAACTCGATCAATTCAACTAATAATTATTACTTTAATAGGAGCTTGCTTTGTGGGTAGCTTAAGAAATCATGGCACAAGTGTGTTGTGCAGCATTAACCTGCATTAACGAATAGTTACTCGTATTTAAATATTTATATTTAATATAGACAAATGTCTGCTGTTTGTTTTTTGTTTTTAATTCTACTCTCGTTCGATTTGTGCATTTTGCTACGTTACCATTTGTTTCAATTCGTGATTAACTTTTGCTCTTTCTTTGCTTCAAAACTATGATAGATTGACTTTTTCCCCTCTGACTAAAACGGTTGTAAAAAATATTTATAGTAAAAACTTAAAGTTAAGATATATATATATGAATGACAGAAAAACGAAATAATTTAGATAGTAATTATAGAGAACAACTGAGCGTAATAAATTAAAGTTAAAACACGAGCTTGCTACGCGGCGAATGAATAATAATTTATGTGTTGTTCTCCTCACTTAAACGACTTAAATGTTAATAAATACATCGCTATGTATACGTAATTGTATGGTTTTAAATTTAATTTTTAATTTAACTTTAAATATTTATATTTAAACATTTATAAAATGATTTAATGTGTTTCTCTCTGTAAATTTATCTTTAGTTTAGCCTACAATATCTAAGTTTTGAGCATCTGTCGCTGCTGCATTTGTGGTTGTGACGTTGTTAATATTGTTGTTATCAATATTATTGTTGTTGACCATCGTTGTGGTTGTTGGTGACGACGTTGGTGTGGTTGTTGATGCAATTTCCAAAGCGGTTGTTGTTGTACCCATTGTGGGATTCAGCAGCAATTCACCAACGTTGTTGTGTTGATGGTGGTGCGTGTTGTATTGTTGTTGAAGTTGCGTTTGTTGTTGAATCCGGGCCAGCATTTGTTGTTGTTGATGTTGCAGTTGTTGTTGTTGTTGTTCGAAATTGAGTTCGAGTTCCATAAGTTTGGCAGCATTGGCATTAGTAACGGTATGGAAATTGGCATTAGTATGGGTTAAATTGTTTGGGGAGGAGGCGAGTGGTGAAGGTGTTGTTGTTGTTATTGTTGTTGTTGCTGTTGTGATTGGAATTGTTGGTGTAGTTGTAGCCGTATTCGAAGCTGCTGTTGGAGTTGCGGGTGAGGGCAGTTCAATGATGGTCTGTGGGGATGGTGATGATGGTGGTGGTGTGGATGAGTTGGACAGCGGGACAACTGCGGGCGGTAACAATGACAGAATGGGCGATAGGCTTGGATTAGTATCGGGCGGTGTATCATGTAGTGTGGTCAGGTTGAGCTGCTGCTGCTGCTGCTGCTGCTGTAGCTGCTGCTGCTGCTGCATCCCCAGCTGCTGCTGCTGCTGCATCCCCAGCTGCTGCTGCTGCAGAATGACATGCTGTGGAACATTACCATTGCTGCATATTTTGCTATAGAGATCCGGCGTGGCCGTTGTCACATCCTCGAATTCAGTCCGAAGCGCCGTGCGCTTCAGCAGGTTCAAATTGCCAGGCAAAAATGAAAGTATGTTGTAAATGACGCGAATATCCTCGCTGGAGGTCCACACCCCGGGCCGCTTGTTATGGTACAGCTTCGCGTACTGGTACACATTCGCCGTGCTGCAGTACTCCATCTCGATGGCCAGCGATGAGATCGCACAGAAGGTGCACGCCTGGGCGCCACCGTATCTGAAGAGAAGGGGAATTCATTTAGAAACCGAGTTTAAAATTTAAGGGAAGGTGTGAACTATTTAACATATAGAAGATCTAGTAATATATTATCCAGTTATATCTAATTGAAGACAGCTTTAGCTTCCTCTCACCTGTCCACAATGACAATTGGTCCATTTCGATAGTCATTGCAGCGCTCGTGCACATCGACTATGAAATCGTAAATGCTGTTCGGATTCGACATCTCCGGCCAGCTGGGACAGTGCAGCATCTTGACCGTCAGCTCGTAGTCATCCTGTATAGACTGGATGACAAAGTCCCGGCTCACATAGTCGCTCTTGTTCGTCTTGTTCAGATACTTGACGCGATAGTGATCGCTCTCGATGGGCGTGGCCTCGTCCGGCCAAAACTGGGCAAAGTTCTGACGGAATCATACGGATATTTATTAAGGTATTCAAGAGGAAGTCGGATCGGATACTTACGATATCGTCGAGCGACGAGAGCAGCACGACAGTCTGTGCATTGTGGTCCCAGACCATCTGCCAGAAGTCCTTTATCGTGTGCGCCATCGGGTGCTGGGTGACTATGAAGTCCCTCAATCGCCTGAAGCCATGCAGCCAGGAGGCGTTGATATAGTCGCTGCCATCCTCGCCCGGCTTCGGAGTCAAGTGGACGCGACTGCCCTCGATGGGGAAGATGGCGCCGCGATTCTTGATCGAGTTCACCTGCTTCATGGCCGACGCAATGTGAATGTCCTTTGGCTGGAATTGGATGATGTTCTTGTACTGCTGCTCCAAGTAGGGCGTACAGTTCTTCAGCTCCTCCACCTGCTCGGCCAGCAGGTTCGTCTCCCGGGATGCGATGGCCTCCACCAGGGCGTCGTGCAGGAATATGTACTGCTCCTCGGTCTGGACGAGGAAGTTCCTCTGTGCTCGAATGTGGCGCAGGAAGCCAAAGACATTCACAATCGATTTCTGTTGGATCTGCTTGAGCATGGCGTCCAGGACGATGTAGGTTCCAGTGCGACCAACGCCAGCGCTAAAAAAAAAAACAGGATAGTTAGTTAGTATTCAGATAGAGAAATGAAATAGAAAACTATTGGTACTCACCTGCAGTGCACGACTATGGGCCCAGCCTCTGCGGGATTGGCGGCCGAGGATTTCTTGACAAAGTTCAGTACGGGCAGGGGATGATCCGGTGTGCCATGATCCGGCCAGTTGGTATAATGATATTGATAGACCAGCTTCTCCGTATTGCACTGCTTCTTCTTCTTGAGCTTTAAGGTTTCAAAGCAATTTTAATAAGAAAATTTTAATTGTATTATTAATTCGTACCTTCAAGTGCTTGATCTGCAGAGTGCGAACCGTGTAGGTGGACATCACCTCCTCCTCGATGAGCTTGACCTGGATGACACCATAGGTCTCCACACCATCCTTGGGCCAGTACATGTCGCACTTGCGCCTGCCACGCTCCACCAGATTGGTGATCATCACAATGATGGCCACCCGCTGCTCCCAGATCATGCGCCAGAAGCAGTCGAAGGTGTCGGGCAAGGGGCCCTGGGTGCCAATGAAGGCGTGTCCCTTTTGGTAGCCGTCGATGAAGTTGGCATTGATGTAGTCCAGGTTCTTCTTCTGGCCAGGCGTCGGATGCAAATGCACGCGACTGTGGTCGTCTGGCGATGGAGAAAACATTGCAAACAATTAAATTAATTCCAAAATTATACTTTAAACTCAATACTCACAGGCTGTAATGTTCAGGTAGCGATTCTTGCGTTTGTTCTCCGGATGCTGCGAGTGCTCACATGGCAGATCGTCGCTAATGCACTCATTCTGTATCGCCTCGTACTCCCGGCTAAATCCAATGTCTCCATCGGCATGCAGGGAGGCCACATGCTTGGCAAATTCGTTGACGGGAACTGCGGCACGGATTTCATCACCGATCTTCACGGGATTCTCCCAGTCCACCTGCGGGGCATTCGGATGGTGCGGTGGATCGTCCAGGTAGTAGTAGGCCGCATGGAAGCACTTTCTGCTGGAAGGAGTTAAACGAGAGGGGCCCAGTGTTAATTAGGTTTGTGGTGTCAACGTTGTAACGAAATATTTCTCAACTTCAATAGCTGAAGGCTTTCAAGATTCCAATGGAAAGGTTTCGCTTTTCTTTATAAAAGAAAACTTTTCCTTTAAGTTCCCTTCTTGTCCACTTTGAACACAATCCCATTTGGTGTGACAGTGGTAACTGGAGCAGAAGTCTCACTGACCGACCAGGTCCTACCTTTCCTACGAAAGCTACTTGGGGAAAAAGGTGTAAGTGCGCAAATTCTATATCTAACTGAGGGGGGGAATCAGTTTTTCTTTGCAAAAAGTTTTTGTGAAACTGAGAAGAACTATGAAGCAGCTGCAATCAGTTTTTAACGAAATCAAAATTGCATAAATAAGCAGCTGCCACAGAGAGCTACAGAAGTAGTTGTGTTTATACAGGTGTATATTTCTATAAAGAGCTAAAAATGAGGAAGTGGGCTTTGTGGGCTGGTCAGCATTCAGCTGCGGCCAGGCATAAGGAAGTAATTTTGCTGGACAGGTCCTGGTCTGAGCAAATATTTGCACAAAGCTGCCTTAAATGAGTGACAATAATGACAAAGGTGGCAGGCACCCCACCTTTCCTGGCACAAATTGCGGTCAAGTTTTTGTAATTGGCTTAAGCGATTACAAGGAGCAGGTCCCAACTTTTGCGTCCAAGTTTCGCCTACAAGTGCACTCTCGAACAGCTCCCAAACTTGACAAATTTAGAGCAAACTTTCAACTCTCTTGGGTTAACTTTATAGCTGGATTTCTGAAAGGATTTCTAAAGAAAAGTGTGGAGAAATCTAGGGATTCTTGTGACACATCCCAAAATGTCTAAAATATATATAAATGATTAGCAAAGGCGTCGGTGTTTAGCTTTTCACCTCTCTACCTTTGAGAAATTATAATGCCTAAGCAGAGTTTAAGATTAAATTTATCTCTTTTATAGTTTCCCTTAGCATAAGATAAAGATAAACTATCTTAATGAGCTGTCCTCTTATCGAAGAGCACTCCCATTCCCCATAAAATGTGTAGTTTCCAAGTATTGATAAGTTAATTTCTCAATGTTTGCTCTTTTTATGTATAAATTGAAGCTGATATCTATCTGCCGCTGTAAGCAATTCCGCGGAATAATTCCAAGATGTTTCATTGTTTACTCTACGAAGTTTCACAGAAGCATAAACAAAAGTGGCTCTGTGGCAATAGGAACTTTCATAATTGTTTCAATACATATTCCTTATCACAACGGGGGAGACGGAGGATTCAGCGCTGGACACAAGAGTGGAAAAAATAACAAATAGATAGAAAATGCGAAATTCCCTCATGTATGCACATATATTTACATATGTTTTTCTTTGATTCCAATTCCCTCTCATCTCACTTCGGTTCTTGTTTACCAGCAACTTTTGCTTTTGCTTTTACGGCGACTCTCTATTACGCACCAAAAAAATGTGTTTATTTATTTATTTTTGTCAACTTCCGCTTGAGGTGGTTATTCATTTATTGGTGTATTTTGTTTATGTTTTAATGGCCAATATTTATTTAATTATTTAGAGTCAAAGCCTGATGGAAAAGTTTTTAAAGTCATTAATATGGCAATGCATACTTTTTGGTGGCACAGTAAATGGGAATTGAAATTCCCTTGGAAATCATAATTTGGTATTGGAAATAAATGGATATTACGTTTAAAAGCACACACAACAAGCTATTATAACTTAAAAATACAATTTTGGAGTCTACAAATATTTTAGATATTTTTTGGGAGATTGGAAATACAACAATTTTCCCATCAACTATTCCTTACATTTTTCCAATACTAAGGCTTTCCGTTGAAATATTTTTACATTTTTAAAACGTTTTAAATTCCAATCAATTTATTTCCTACACAAGATACTCCAAATCTCCAAAGAATTTATATCACTTTTCATGTTAACATTATTCCTTGCATACTTTTAGCCGCATTTTTTAAACGATTTTAATTCCAAGCTATTTCTTTTCACCAATTTTATAATTATTTTAGTGTTTTTTTACCGCCTGCTGTATTTCTCCCAGTGTATATATTATAATTATGACTTTTTTGTTTGTGTTTGACCAAACACGTGAGAATTACGCCAAGTGACCCACTTGATGATCATTTTCCCGGGGGTGCAGCTGCGAAAAACTTACGTAAACCAATTTCCACGTTGCGATTTGCGGCGCAACAACCTTGGTGCCGATGTTGCAGTTGCTGTTGCAGTTGTTGATGTTGCTGCTGGCAGCATGGGACTGCCGCTGCTGCTTTTCCGCTTTTCCCTGCCGACACCTGACATAATGTCGTCGCTGCGCTTAGAATTGCATTGCCTTTTTTTGCGCTCGCATATTTTTCCCTTACATATTTGCACAAATTACGTCATATTGGCGTTGCAGTGTCGCCAAAATACATACATATAAAATATATATCTGTATAGTACGCAATAACTGCACAGACACGGCGAGGCTGTGACGTTATAAACAAACACGGCAAAAAATTATAATAAAAGCGCATAAAACAATATGCCAGCTGGTGGTATCTCCTCTTGCCTCTTATCTTTGTCTTAATTAAACGTTTTTTCCCCGCGTGTGTTTTATTGATAAGATTTTTATTTATTGCTCTTTTTTTTGTTGTTGTGTTTCTTTTTTGTTTCTCTCAACGACGCAGAAAACTTGTGTTATTTTTTCGTGCTTAGAGGGGCGCGTGCTTGAAACAACTGAAACTCTTGTCAATTAAAGATCGGCGCACTGCCAGAGCTTTTTCTCTCGATTTTCTCACTTGGCTGCCTGATCTTTGGCCCCCAAAGAGTCTGACAAGTTGAGAGCGATAAAAAAACAAGGGGAAAAATACAAAAAGAGCGAGCTTTTAGCTTTTTGAATCAGCTGTTTGATAACAACGTGAGTGTTGTGTGCACTTCGAGCTGCAATAAAAAGCCTGTTTTTGCCTTGCTTTCTCGTTTAAAAACAGTGAATATTGGCTAGAAAAAACTCAGGTTATTCTTATAAAATAAATTCTAATTCATTAAATAATTAACAGCCTTTTATAGCTTACTGATATGCCATCAAAATAATTATTATTTAAAAGCTAATATCAAAAATGTACGTAAAACGAAAAGAAAGAAGAAAAGCTATAATATAATTAATAAAATAATAAATAGTGTTTTTTCTTTCACATAAATCGGTATTTTAACCGAAATTACATTTAGGTAAAGCGATGTTTTTCTCCATACATCATATCCAACAGCTTCTTTCGATAATAATTTATATTTTCATTTATTATTAGGTGCATTTTTAATTCAAGAAGCAAAAATTCCTGTTTTTTAAATCTGTAAAAAGAGTTTAATATCTACTAGCAATTTTACTACTAATTTTCCATCTTCGCGCGGTTGTTTTCAGGCCAATAGATACTGTGATTGTTTCAGGTAAAATACTATATAATCCTGATGTCAGCTTTTATCCAAGCACGACTTTGATTTAACCTTAGTTTTGTATATTATACACAATACTTTTCAAATGCATTAGGGAGAGGTCTCCCAAGAATGCCTAATGAACTTTACGACAAAACTTTTGCAACTGCTGCTCATCAATTAATCAATTAAGAATTGAAAATATATAGACGATAGATATATTTGTTAATCGTTTAATTGCGGCAGACAACTACTTCCGCAATAAAGGTTGCATTGCCCAACTGAAGAAATTCACCCTCCGGAACTCGATAACGCTGGGTATTTGTAACATTAGATACAGTTGATAGACTCCCTCGAAAAAGAGGGAGGAAAATGTGAATTGGAACTTTTTCGGCAAGAGTTATCAATACACACACACAATTTCTTGCCTGGCTTTTCTATTTCTGGCAAAAGGGAAAAGTTTCACAGGAAAACCCAGACATACACATGAACTGGCAAAATAAAGCCGTCGTCGTCGTCGTCGTCGTCGACACAAAAACAATGTTCTCAAACTGCATCAGATATGAAAAACTAACAACAACACGGCCACTAACACACAGAGAATGCCAGAGAGGAAAAGGGGAAAAGTTGTCGTCTTTTTTGCTATTTCGGTGTCGGAATGCAAATGGAAAATATTATAGAGGAGGCATCAATCGGACAACTGGTGACGCTTTAATACCCTTCTAAAAATATAGAGTTGCAGTAACATAAATAGTATTTTTTTTAATTCTTCAGCTCACATTATTTTAAATTTTAGAATTTTTTAATTAAATATTTACAAGGTACATCGCGTTTAGGCTTTACAATCGCCCCCAAAAACTGCTCAAAAAGAATGCAATAAATTGCATTTCTAAATGATTTCAAATTCCTAAAGTTTTTTTTCTTATTTAATTTTTGAAAGTCTTGACCTCTTTTTCTAGGATAATTTAATATATAAATATAATAAAAGCTTACAAGATTAATAGTCTTTTTAAATACCATTTAAATCGATTAAAATCGTTTTTAAATTCAATGAATCTTTTTATCCTGCATTTATGCAGCGATTTCCCATTTGCAAAAGGTAAAAATTAACTAGATAATTAATCATTTCCACTATAATAATAACCCCTTTTTTTAGAGCGAGTAAAAACTTTGAAAATGTAAGCACGAAAGATGGCTATCATTGCAGAGCAAATTGTTGCCATAACGAACTGCTAAAGTATTTCCACTTGGCAACGTACAAGCTGGTGTGTTTTCCAGAGTGTGTGCCCCGCAGAACTTAGTCAGCATTTATTGAAATAATTTGCACCACCCAGAGGGAGAGGTTGTGGTGCTGCTGCTGCGTCTCCCCAGAAGTTCCGGGCCCCATTCATGCCTCCAGTGGCTGCCACTAAACGTTGATTAGTGCACTGTGAATGCAAATGTAAATGATGATTTCGCCCAAGAGCCAGCCGCCGCGAATTGAGTTCTGAGAGATTTTTTATTTTCTCGCCGAACCCTTTTTTCCTTCTCGCATTTCCTCGGTTCCTCGGCTGACTTTTGTCCTGGGCCTTCCACCCACTCACTCTTCACTCTTCCCTCTTCAATTTTCCCTCTTTTTTTTATTATTTGTTTGCATTGAAAAGGAAATTGTAGAAAATTCGCCTTTGTTTGCTTAATAAAATATATAATTTTTTCCGCTCTAAAACTTGGGTAACTTGAAGAATGGGATGGCAACACCACCACTCCAGTGGCCGGCGCTGCCGCGGGTATTTGTAAAAAATAAATAAAAATGGCATTAATTTGTTAGGCAACCCGAGAAGGGGTAGAAAACAGGGGTAACTTTCATTTGGCATATTCGCGGCAGCATAAAAAATCGCTTCGACAGAAGAAAATATGCAAAAATACTTTTCCATTGAAGTCGTTGTGGGTGGTAAAGAACGCCTTTCATTTGCCTTACACACACATTTTTTGTCGTTGGGAAAATGCTGGGGAAAATGCTTCGCCGGCTTCTGCCTGGGCTCTGGGCAAATGGGTTAACCACTTTTACATTTAATAAAGATTTTAAGTAACTTAAAATTGTTTTGCTTGTCTTTGTCTTTGGCTTCGCTCCGGACTCTTGGTTCCATTTTTTTCCTTGAGATTTGAATTTTAATTAACATTTCCGAGAGAATATGAGTATCTGTTTTCTCGCATTTTCCGGGCAGGAGTGGGTAGTGAAAATGGTCGAGTTATTTCCTTAATTATGGATTGGTTTGAATGGGACACTGCGAAAGGATTAATTATTTCAGCATTCGAATCCCTTTTGCTGTATTTTTATTTGCTTTTTTATTCGCTTCCCACTGATGTTTGTGTTAATTAATATTAGCGTGGAAATCACAGGGAGCTAGAAACCATGACGATTGCTAATTGGAAAGTATTCTTTGTAATGATGTTTTAACGGATAATTTAAATGAGAATAATTTGGTATTTCTGGGTATAATAAATAGGGGAAATCCTGTAATAATGTAGTGTAATAATAACTAATTGAACAATGAGCTTTGCCCAGCTCTTATAGCTTTAAATATTTACTATATTAATTGCATTAAAAAGATAAGGTAATCTTCTTAAATACTGCATTTACCACATTTCTTCTTGGGTTAATTTGATAATTTTCCGCCTGCCTAATATTAATGTCAAAATTCTCTAACACAGCATGAAGATTACAATTTAACGCCTCACAAATAATTTAAATATTAACTAATTCAAATTATTTAGAAAGAAACGTTTTAAGGCCTCCAGTAAAGGCGCAAATCCCTTTCAGTTTCTGGTTCGCTCGAGAAATTCGACATATTTCAGCGCTTTAAGTTTATAATTTAAAAATAGAATTTTTTCTATAGCTGCAGCTACGCGACTCGTGTGTATTTATTTTTAAATTCAATCGAAGAAGTGGGAGGACAGCGCTTTGCACTCAACACTTTGACAACCCAGCACTCACTCTGCTCCCCAGTTTTATTTATGGAACTGCACGCGACTGTCTGAGGAATAGCAGCTGCCTTAGCTGCACTTGTTTCCTCCTTTATTTATAGCTTAAGTATAGATACAGATATATAGACACAGAGCGCCACTTACCTCCACAGGAAGAAGGCCATGATGATCAGGATGATGCCGAAGCAGCTGAAGATAATGCCCACCAAAACGGCCAGGTTGTAGTCATTATGCGATTGGCGCAGCAGAGGCTGGAGTTTCTCGCAGTTTGGTTGCAGTTGTATCTAATTTGGGGTAACATTTTATTTAGTTATATTTAGGAAAATATTTAAAAAATGCTTAAAAATAATGAAAACTAAAAAGCAATTTAAGTTTTTAGACCAAAGACAATGTATTGTTTGCATATGACAACTTAAATGTATGCGCGTTATGCATCTTATGTAATATATTTGTTTAAGGTAGGTTTTAAAAACTTTGGAATAATAAATAGGAATGCGTATCAAGCGGAAAATTTTATATTTCGAGAATAGGAAAAGTATTATTAAATATATAAAAAACTGCGAGAAATACGACTATTTAGTTTGCGAAAATTTTCGAACGTGGCGACAAATTTCTGGAACATTTTTTCCCTGCACTCATGTATGGCAAGTGTGTGGTGTGTGTGTGTGTATTTGCCCTTTGTTATCATTATATTCGAGCATTATTTTTGTTGATTTTTTCCTCCCCCATTGTTTGTTTTTCGCGCACTCCTCTACATATTTGCTTTTGTTTATTTCCGCTTTTTGCATACGATTCCTGTGATTCTGACACACAAAAAAGGACGAGTAAAAAAACTGAAAGAAAGGATTTAAATGAGCGCCATTTCTCGCCGGGGTGGGGAATGGTGGGGGGACGCGATGTGCGCTAAGCGGAAAATGGCACCGGGCCATGTAAATGCGGCCAAAAGGTGCAGG
The DNA here is from genome assembly GCA_008042675.1 of Drosophila seguyi. Taxonomy (NCBI): domain Eukaryota; kingdom Metazoa; phylum Arthropoda; class Insecta; order Diptera; family Drosophilidae; genus Drosophila; species Drosophila seguyi. The sequence continues at coordinate 1,778 of VNJU01004928.1, read as the reverse complement.
CCACTTGAAATTCAGGCGGGGAGCAACAACAACAATTGCAATGAATTATGAATGAAGGGGGGCTTTGGGGGTGGATGAGGCCACAAAAAATATTGCTGCATACTTATAAGGGCGTGTCGCTGCGGTTCCTTCATCCGCAATCCCCCAACCCCGCCGTCGGAAGCCCCAAACTCGAGTTGAGGTCAACTAAATTGCTATATTTTTGCCACAACTTTCGGATTATACATATTTTATGCATGCAACAAAGTTTGCGGTGTGTGTGTGTGTGTGGGTGGGTGCGTTTGTATGAAATGTCATTAAGGATGTTGTTATGACAGGTTGAAAGGAGTTGCTGTGCGGTCTTAAATGTCAATAAACGAACGCAGGTACATAACAAAAAAAAAGGATTTAAATGAATATTATTTTAATATTAATATTCATATTATAAGATACTTAGTGTGCATCTTTGAATTATTTAGGAATTTTTAGTATATTTTTTTTCGAATCTTAAGTTAAAACTGTATTGGATACAGGTTATGTTCTGTAAAATAATAACATATCTTATTGAACTTCAAAAAATTATTTTATCAATTCTAATTTTTTGAGCTCGAAAACAAGGATATTATTATTATTCTTTTTAAATTATCGCTAAAACCACAGAATACTTAAAAAAAAAAAGGTTAATGGTTAAAGAAAACTTAAAATAAGGCACAACTTTAAATTTAATGTACTTTTCGACTTTTTTAACGTTATTTATCAAGTTATTACAAGCTCAGAGCAAATACTATTAGCAACATATAGATATTAATGTTAAGATATTGTAAAAGTTAATAATTCAAGCAAAAATCATAAAAATATCACAAAAAATTATCAAATCTCTTGATAAATAAATGTAATTATAATTTTTCTCTCTGCACAACTAAAATGACTGGGGCGTGGCCACTCATTGTTGTTGCCTGGACTTCCATTAAGTGCGCATAAGCCCCTCATTACGCATACGCCCCGGGGTCCGACCGGTTCATGACTCAATAATGCATAGAAGGAGATACAAAAGGATGAAGGGGCATGCAAAAAAATAAAGATATTTTTTTTGCAACCCCCCAAAAACAGGATAGAATTTTTCCAACTAAATAAATTCTGATGTAAAAACCCAAGGCAGCCTTTCCTTTTCGGACATGTAATCTGATATGGAAACTGACAACGCCGAGGCTGCCAAGTTTATGGCACGCCACGCCTCTTCTAACTCTATATCTCCGCCTTGCATTTTCTCTCCTATTTTTTTTTAACATCACAAAACAAAATGCCAAGTTTTCCGCCATGTGGCAGGTGTTGGTCTGAGGTTGTGGGTGTGAGTTGCATTTGATATCTTTATGCACTACTTACAATCCTTGACTCGGAAAATTTGCCCAGCACTATTCTCTTTGGGTTTATGACACTGAACGTTGCCGCTGCCACTTTGACCTCGTAGTACGAGTTGGTGGTTAGATTTTGCAGGATCATCTGAAAAAGTAGTTATAGGTAGAGATTAGTTTGATATCTTAAACGGGATAGTAAGGATTTGGGTTGCATTTTAATATGTACATCTAATAAGTAACCAAAGTGTAAAAGTAAAGATTAAAATAAAACTTAAAGCATAACATAACTTTAATTCAAAGTATTTATTTTAATTAAATTTATTTAAGTTCGTTATGGAACGTTTGTTTAATTCCCTAACTCCTCGACTCCATTAAGGTCTTGGTTTATTTTGGGACTATTTTTCGGCTTTTAATAAAATGTATTTTCTACTTCTGCTGGTTTCT
>VNJU01004927.1:0-15284 GCA_008042675.1 Drosophila seguyi | reverse complement strand
TGGATTGCAGCGGCGACTACAAACGGGCGGGCGGAGCATTTCGAGACTAAAACGCTCGGATCAGCCGCAAGCTATGCGCTCTCTGATCCAAGCATGAAAGCTTCATTCTTATCCGGACTACTATTTGAGCTCGCTCCCGGTTTACTGGCTTATGCCGGCGCGTCGACTTGTATGGCGTTCCGATTAGGGGTTCGGTTCAGGCATAGAATTTTTCCTCTTTACATTTTAATTTATTTGTTGGTTTTAAATTGTACTCCCTGGTCGGCCCCGTCGTTTTGCGGCGCGGAGCGGGAGCGGCCGTGTCGTGAGTTAGCTCGCTCTCCCGCTATTTGCTGCTTCACGAAGATCGGCTGCGTCTGTTTCGTTTCCCTCAGGTTTTGCTTGTCCGTCTCCTTTGGGGCCTCGGGACGGTACAAGCGTCTGCCTCGCTCTGATTTGAAGAAAAATACTTCCTTTGGCACTTTGTATAAATTCGCGAGTATACTTTTGATTTAAGTCACGGACTCAGGCGTAGTACCTTTCTCGGCAGCGGCCAAAATGGAGTGTGAAGCTATGACGCCGAAAAAGTGGCGGTAAGGCTTTATGGGAAAGTGGGTGATATGAAGACAGTTGACATGAGCCGCTGTTACTCTCCGCATCTATTTGTCTATGCCTCCTCTACCCTAACTTGCACTTGTGGCAACAAAGCGACTCATAGTCCAAACGACCGACAGATGGCCTAACGAAGTATCTTCTTCGAGCATGCGCTGCAGTGAAATAATTTCAGCGTAAAGCTTTTCTTCTAAACATAATTGAAAGTTCAAGAAGCTCCTAAAGAAAAGCTTCTGGCTGAGGTTTATTGGATTAGGATTAAGAATTATAAGATAAGTCTGATTCGGGACAAGATTGAGAACGCTTAACCAAAAACCTGAAGCTACAAATAAGTGACTTGAAATATTGTTTAAAGTGAAAAAGTTTATTACCAATAAAAATATTCAAATATTAAAATAAAAAATTATTTTTTTTTAATAATTAAATAACAGCTATCTTAATTTGCATTTAAATTTAATACAATTTATTTTTTCAAAACTTGCAGAAGCCAATTTAAAATTTCAGTTAGATAAATGCGAATTTTAAAAAAAGAAGCTAATTTTCTTGGTCACACACAAGAGATCAGAGCTTTCCTTGGACTAACCGGTTATTACCGTAAATGTATCCAAAATTACGCAGACATAGGAAAAGCTACTCCACATAGCTATAAAAAGCGCCAAGAGTTTTTCAAATTGGTCAAAACTTTTCGAGTAGGAATTTTTTAAATGAACAAGAAAGGAAGCTAACTTCGGCATGCCGAAGTTTAAATACCCTTGCAGTAATTAGAAGAAAAAGAAGAAAAACTGTTCTGACTTTTTCGCTTTCTCGGGTACTGTCATAAAATAAATGTTGCCAATGCAGAATGTTGCTGGCGAAAAATGTTGCAAGCAACAAAGCCAAATAATATCTGTATATTCTATATATTCCTATGGCAGCTATATGATATAGTGATCCGATTTTGATAAAATTAAGACAGAAATTCTGGAATAACACAAACTGGCCATGTCTCAAATTTTATGAAAATATGTGGAATGTTGGCTTAGTTAGATTTTTTTCTCAACATTGTCCGATCGGTCCTATGGCAGCTATATGATATAGATGTCTGATTTTGATAAAATTAAAACCGAAATTCTAAAATAATACCAAATGGACAGATCTAAAAGATGCAACGGGTAGGATACAACGAAATAAGAAAATTAAACTTTGTGATGTAAGTTATGAAAGAAAATGTAGATTTGTTAACATTTTTGAAGAATCTTATTTTAACGCAAAGAGGACAGATACTCCATATACAAGATGCCAAATGAAAATTTATTTAGAAAAATCCAAACAATTCAGTTGCTCGCCTGTGCGACTTTCATTAGGTGAAGAAGAGCACCTTTAAAAATAATTTGACGAATATTTTACAACGGCATAATAAGAAACAGTAATTCAGAATATGCTTTTCCCATTGTGCTAGTAAAGAAAAAAAAAAAAAAAACAGGAGATTTGCGTTTATGAATAGACTATAGGACACTGAACAAAGTTTTATTAAAGGACAGTTATCCCCTGCCTTTAATAGATGGAATTTTGTAGTTTTAAGGATGCCTATGGTCATCAAGATTGCATCAGTAGTATTTTAACGCTTTGTAAACAAAATTTTTAATAATAATAAAATAAAGTCATCGCGTACATGGATGACATAATGATAGGAAGTTTTACCGCTAAAGAAGGGATCAGAACTGATGACAGCGTATTGAGGAGATAACAAACTTTCCGATTCCTAAAAAGGACACAATATTCAAAACCACTTTATGACATTTTAACAAAAGACAAAGAATTTATTTTTGAACAAAAAGAACTAGACTGCTTTTTGAACCTTAAGAAAAAACTGATAGAAGCACCCGTTTTAGCCATTTATAATCATAAAGATGAGGTTAAATTGCATTCCGATGCAAGGGCAATGGGTCTTGGGGTGGATTTAATGCAAAGAAAAGGGGACGGAAAGCTCCATCACGTATTCGATTTTTCAAAGCGAATTACAAAGACTGAAGTAAAGTATCACAGCTTTGAGCTGGAAACTCTAGCTACTATTTATGCTTTGCGTTGATTTCTTATCTATTTACAAGAAAAACATTTCAAAATACTAACCGATTTCAATTTTTTAACACTTTAATTAAACAGAGTTGAGCTTAGTCCTAGAATCGCCCGTTGGGCACTTAAACTTCAAAATTACGATTACGAACTGATTCACAAATCCGGAAAAAAGATGCAACACGTAGATGCTTTAAGCAGACATTTTAATTGTAGAAACCAATAGTTTTGAAGACGATTTATTAATCTGTCAATCAAAACAAGAAAGGGAGCTTATTTCGGCATGCCCGACTTTTTCTTTTCTTGGGTACCGTCATATAATAAATGTTTCGAGCGAAGTAAATGTTGTGAGCAACAAAGCCAAAGAGCTGTGATTTTGCTTTCAAAATAAATGAATTGATATATATTTCTATGGCAGCTATATGATATAGTGGTCCAATTTGGATAAAATTAAAACCGAAATTCTGGAATACCAAAAAATGGCCATGTCTTATATTTTATGAAAATGTTTAAAAAAATTGGCTATTTTTTCCTCAAAATTTTTCGATTGGTCTTAATTCAGCTATATAATATAGTTGTCCGATTTTGATAAAATTAAATCCGAAATTCTGGAATAATACAATATGGCCTGATATAAAATGTTCTTTTGTTTGCATAAAAATTTACCGATCGTTCCTACGACAGCTATATGATATAGTCTTCCGATCCGGCCCGTTCCGACTTATATAGTAGTGTGAGAAACAAATATATAATAAACATACCCTGTTTCCTGCTGATAATTGCTGCCACCACCGAGGGATCGTCGTCGCTGAAGAAAGTGGCTGCTGAAGAAGTTAAAACTACTCACAGAAATCAGAGGTATTTGTGCAAAAAATTTATAGCTAGTGTAACGAGCGGGTTCTTGTCATGGAAGAATATTTATGCAGAAACCAATATAAGCGATAGCCACTTAGTATCCTATCGATATCGATATATAAGAAGAAGAGGAGAAGAGATCGAAAGGCACAAGCGAAGAGAGAGCTCGCCAAGTTTTGGCACAGAGAATTAATTTAAGTTCTTAATGTTAACCTCTTATTCATTCCAATAAAACATTACTCCACCACTCGAAGAGACATCCCTCTACAGTTCAGAAGTGGGATAATTCGAGTTGGCAATGTTTAAGAGGCAGTAACAGAAAGACACGAAAAAGCAGAAGCGGCAGAGGAATCGTCGGCGTGGGAAGTTTGTAATGGGATAGGTGTTCCTAAAGGTCTAGGTGACAGAAATTAACTTCATAAATTTTCGTTATTTTTCATAATGTTTGTCTTGATTTATTCGTAATTGACTAGACAACAAAAGTAGGTGTGCATCATTGAGAAATCTTAAGACATTGTTAAAAAAACATTTTCGGTACTTTTTATATCCTTGCAGGGTATTATAATTTTAGTCAGAAGTTTGCAACGCAGTGAAGGAGACATTTTCGACCCTATAAAGTACATATATTCTTGATCAGCATCAACAGCCGAGTCCATCTAGCCATGTCCGTCTGTCCGTCTGTCCGTCTGTCCGTCTGTCCGTCTGTCCGTCCGTTTCTACGCAAACTAGTCCCTCAGTTTTGAAGCTATCTGAATTAAACTTTGCAAATAGTCTTCTATATGCTCTCACTACTATATAAGTCGGAACCGGCCGGATCGGACGACTATATCATATAGCTCCCTTAGGAACGATCGGTAAATTTTAATATAGTATAGTTAAGACAACAGAGCTGTTTGATTGCCATCTACATATGTTGGTGTTCAGCCATTTGAGAAACCAATCGAAAGTGGAGTAGCAAAAATAATTCGATATGATCGCAAATCTAAAAAACACGTAGAAATTTACTGCCCACAACTTATTAGAGATGATGAATGGATTAATCGGCCGCTACCACATTAAAGCCAAAACCGGAGATTCTGCGACACGTATTTTTTGCCATTTGGTGGATATGGCTGCAACAACAGGCGTATATCAATTAATAAAAAGGATAACCCTAAAAAAGTTTTCAATCTTCCGGATTTCCGAGAAGAAAACCCAATACATACAAATGCAATCTTCACATTTGTTCCACTGCCAACAAAAATTGTTTTTTTTGAATACCATAATAAAAAATAAAAACTTACACTTTTTTATTTAGAATTTATGAAAATAGTCTTAGAGGGTTAATAACAAAATCCATGTGCGATCTTTTATCTTATGTACTGTTGCGTATTTTGTAAGCTTATTAATTGTGGTGAGATACATTTCACCTTTTTGAGGATACCAAATATCAATATGTATAATCTCATTATGTTTTGTTAACGTTTCTGTGATAATTAACTTATACTTAATAGGGTTTCTAACAATCTTAGCCAAATTATCTTTTGGTAATATTTACGCTTTATTTCTAAGAATATCTCTTTTATTCCTCTATTATTGTTTTAGTCCTCTGTGTCCTTCACGGTAACCACATCGGCTTCTATTATTATTATTATAGTTATTATAATTTCCTTGGCAATTACCTCTGTTGTGGTAATTTTCTCGGTTATTATTTCCTCGATAGTGTCTTCTATTTTTATAGAATAATACACTATTCGAATTGCCAGTCCATTCGGTACAGCAGTTTATGTACTTTTCAATCACACCATTCATGGTGTTGAAATTTCATGCTTCTAGTATGGTCTATGTAGGCTATGTAGGCTGCCTCAAGCGACCTACGTAGGTTTTCTATTTCTGTGGTATATTGCGCTGCAGTTTTGCCACGCTGTTGTGTATTAAGCAACTTAGTTTTAATGACATCAGGCGATTCGCCTTTAAATAAGTTCATTTTTAACTTTGTATGGTATCGGACCAATTATCTTTTTCTGATTACCTCTACTGCTAGCATCTCCTGATCTCCTTTTGTCAGATCTGTTAAACGGAAAGCCGTGAGGAATCGATTTAAAATTACCTTTTTGCCGTCAAACTTAGGTATTGTGGACGAAATTTGTCGAACATATTCCTCTGACGCTGTGACAGAGTTTGTGTTTTTGTTGGTATTTTCCGTTACGCTTTAATCAGAGCTTTCTTTTTCCAGCAATTCAGGTAATATTATTATTGCCAAGGGCACGACCCTTGCCATACTGGCGCGGGACTAGCCGAAGAGGCTCCTGACAAAGGAGGAGTTGTCAGCGGTGTTTAAAGTAAAAACACAATTTTTCATTCTAAACAACCTTATAGACTTTGATGGCATTATCGGCCTCGATTTGCTTAAAAAAGTGAATGCGAAACTGGATTTTACCGGAAATGTCCAACACACCAGTAACGGAACTGAAAAGGTCCAGTTCACTAGAGCAGAAAACGTTAACCTTATGAAAATTGACGATGAAGACGTCCCTCCTGCAATTAAAAATACGTTCGATAAAATGATCGTAAAAAATCATAAAGCCTTCGCTGATCCAGACGAGGCACTGCCATTTAATATAATCACGATCGCCACAATCAAGAAGGACGGGGAGCCGGTATACTCTAAGTCATACCCGCACCCCATGGGGGTGAAGTGAACAGACCAAAATGGGGTTACAATGAAACGACTAGTTATCGATTTTAGGAAGTCGAAATATTTTACAACACTGGACCTTGAGTCAGGCTTTCATCAGATAGAGCTGGACAGAGAAAAGACAGCACTTTCAATAAAAAAACGGCAAATACGAATTCTGTAGATTGCCATTTGGGCTTAAGATTGCCCCAAGCATTTTCCAAAGGGCCATCGACAATGTCCTAAGAGAATGTATTTCAAAGATATGCTACGTGTATGTTGATGACCTTATTATGTTCTCTAAAACAAAAGAAGTTCACGTTAAGTGGGTTTTAACAAAACTCTTGAAGGCAGGCATGAGAGTATCCCAGGAAAAATCAAAGTTCTTTAAAAAGATCGTTGAATACTTGGGGTTCTTAGTGTCGCTAGGGGGGCTGCGAACTTCACCCGAAAAGGTCAAAGCCATAATGCAATTCCCCCTACCTAAAACGCTTTTCGAACTCAGATTATTTCTGGGCTTAGCAAGCTACTATAGGTGCTTCATGAAAAACCTCCGGAATTACCTGTACGGTGTAAAAGGCTTGCGGATTTTTACCGACCACCAGCCACTTACCTAAGCCGTCTCGGACAAAAACCCTAACGCGAAACTAAAGCGCTGAAAGGGGATCATCGACGATCTCGGCGCTTAATTGGTCTACAAGCCAGGAAAAGAAAATCTTGTTGCGGACGCATTGTCTCGCCAGAACAAAAATGTTCGAGAAGACGAACAAAAATCGGATGTAGCAACCATACAAAGCGAACAGTCACTAACATACACCATAGACACAACGAACAACCCGGTAAACTGTTTCAGGAATCAAATAATAATTGAAGAAGGAAACACTTTTTCTGTAGACACATTCATCTTGTTTAAAAGCAAGGTGAGGCACATTATAAAAATTCCTGACCGAGAAAATCTGCTTAATGCCTTACAAGACGTAGTAAATGCCGAGGTAGTTAACGCAATACATTGCTCCCTACTGACCTTGGCATTTATCCAACACCGACTAGACGAACTGTTCCCGAGCACATCTTTCAAACACAAAAGATTCGTACATGACATTACAGGTGCAACTGAACAAAGGGATATCGTTATAACAGAGCACAACAGGGCTCACCGAGCGGCACAAGAAAACGTAAAACAAATCTTTAGGGACTATTTTTTCCCTAAAATGCTTCGGTTAGCAACAGAGGCAAGTCTGAATAGCAAGACCTGTTCAATGGCCAAATATAAACGACATCCATCTAAGCAGGCGGTAGCGGAAACACCGATACCTTCCTTTGTGGGGGAAATCCTCCACATCGACATTTTTTCAACGGATGGAACCCTTTTTCTAACGTGCATTGACAAATTCTCGAAGTTTGCCACGGTGCCGGCCATAGCATCGAGGGCTATAGTGGACGTAAAATCTCCTCTATTACATATAGTAAATTTTTTTTCCAAAAATAAAAACAATTTATTGCGATAATGAAAGATAATTAAACTCCGAAACCATTAAGACCATTTTGCTACATCACTTCAATATAACTATTTCCAACTCCCCGCCTCTACACAGCACCTCAAATGGTCAAGTAGAGAGGTTTAATAGTACCCTGGCAGAAATAGCCAGATGCTTGAAACTAGAAACAAATTTAAACGACACTACTAAATTATTTATTTTGGCAACAAACAAATACAATAATATAATACACTCGGTATCTAATGAAAAACCCATAGAAATCTTCCACTTAAAACCCACGGAATTTGAAAGAGGAATCAGCAAAAAAATTAAACAGGCCCAAGAGAAAGCCTTGATCACGTAAACAAAAATAGAACCTATAAGGACTACCAAGTTGGTGAAACAGTTTTCTTAAAAACCAACAAACGACTAGAAAACAAGCTTTCGCCACTATTCTCAGAAGAAACCATCGAAGCAGACCTGGGGACCACGGTTTTAATAAAGGGGAGGGTAGTCCACAAGGACAACCTACGCTAACCTTAATCTTTTTATATTTTTTTAGGTTACGAAATTACATCCGTTTTTATACTTACGACTGGTAGGACGGACGCGACAGTGAAACTTAACGACTACACGAACGCGGACTACATCCCGATAGAAGACAACGAAATTGTCATCTGGGAGTCGTACGGATACCTACAGCAGTCTACGAACATGACTACTTACGAAGACTATGCTAACCAGACGGAAACAATGACAAAGACATTTATGGACGTTCACAGGACACCAGTTATAATGACGGACCTTACGCATATTCGCAAATTGGTAGCCACCTTAAAGTTCCACCATAGGGCTGCTAGGAGTATTAACTTAATTGGGACAGCACTAAAGGTTATTTCCGGTACTCCCGACTTCAACGATTGGGGGCAATTACAATTCAATCAAAAGCAGTTTGTAAGAACAGAAGAATGACAAACAGAACTTAATATAAAATTTCAGAAACGCTTTAACGAACTCGCAACCGCAATTAACCAAATCCAAAAATTCGGAACAGACAAAGAAACACACCTTTCAGAAATTATTTTGGCAAAAAATACAATTATTATCACAGACCTAGAAAACATTTTAATGGGCTTAACCCTAGCAAAATTAAATATTGTAAGTCCAGCGATTTTGGACAATTCCGATATTGGCGAATTCAGGGACAGACAGTCTATTGACGTTAGTTTGATAAAATTATTAGAAGTATCTAGCATAACCGTTTTTCAAAATTCTGAAATCCTACAATTTCTTATTAAATTCCCTAGTCCTAAGTTTGTATGTAAGAAGATAACGAATTACCCAGTCCAGCACCAGAACAAGATCCTAAACTTTGAGCACGGAAATCTGGTGGCCGATTGTCAAACGCAAAACCTCAACATCGGCTACTGCAAGACAACAGTCGGCGCCACCTTCTGTAAAGAGATCCAAAATGGCACCTGCGCCCTGCAAATAGTTTCTGGGGATACCGCGCACTGTTTCACACCTCCAGGTCATCTGGATCCAGTTACCATTGGGGATCATGGCACCCTCATCGTAAATGATGCCAATGCGACCATTACTGATGACCAAGGGCGAGACCAGAAAGTATCCGGGACCTACCTGGTAACTTAATCTGACAAGGTACCCCTCAACGGAACCAGTTAGGAAGATCCATTAGGAAACCTGCTGTCTCGGCCACCCCCACCATCAACATCACGGCCCATCATCTTAGTGTTCGGTCGAAGTTTACCGTGCTTAACGCTAGGTCTTATAAAAATTATTTGACTCGTTGCAGGGTTCAGTTCTCAGAGGACCCAAAACAGTTCTATAACTTTGTTAACACTGTAAGGATGCTAGTCACGGGCCAGGATAAATACTCAGTCAGACCAGGATCCTCCACAGAAAAATATTTATTTTTGCGGGGACAGGCAGGAAGGGGGCCGATGGGCCGGGATTTGGGTAGTATAGGCAGGGTTGGAGTGGCGGGAACGACCCGAAAAGGATCACGGGGGCGTGGCAGCGAGTCGGCAGCAGCAGCCCCGTCATCCGGGCGTCGGCTCCTGGCCGAGATCGCGGCCCGCAAGGGGAGATGGCCTGGAGAGCGCCCCGTCACCCGGAAGCGCTCCCCGCCAGCCGAGAGGGCATCCGAGCCGGGTGCGGCCACGTCACCCGTGCACCGCCCCCTTGGGCCCGGAAGTCCCCCCGTGGAGTACGGCCCCGTCAACCGGAAGCCGCCTCCTGGTCAGGAGAGGAAGGAGATGACCGGGAAGGCCCTGGCGTTCGCGGCCCCGTCACCCGGGCACCGCCTCGCCTTGGCCGCCGGGCCGGAGAAAAGGAGAGGGGAGGAGGACCGCCTCTGGGCTGCGTCGCGGCCACGTCACCCGTGTACCGCCCCGCGAGCCCGGAGTACTCCCTCAGATGGGTAGGCAGTCCCGTCAGCCGGAAACCGCCCCCCGGGTTGGGGAAGGGGAAGGCACGACATTTGGGGCACTGGTGTTTGCGGCCCCGTCACCCGGAAGCCGCGCACATCCTTGGCCCCGATGCCGAATGTAGAGTCCGAAGGAGGAGGGGGAGTGGGGAAGTTTAAATGGGGCGCAACAGTCTTTTCGTTATAATTTCTCGTCTTCATTTACATTTTATTGAATCGCGCCAGCTTAATTACTCTCTGGTCCCTAACTCGCACTCACCGGTGATCCCCACGCAGGGGTTGGCCCGAGGCCCAGCTCACCCGATTACTCCTCCAGTGTGGGGGCCAGCCTATCCATCTTGGTGGCCACCCACGTGTCCGAATCCCGCGTGGCGATCCTCGGGGTTGCTCCGCACTCCGTCGTCGAAAATAACTCCGCTCCGCTTGCTGGTTAGAGAAAATCAACTACTCCGTCTGGCGGTCGAAAACCAACTCCCCGTGCTGCTCAAAAGAGTTGCTGCTCGCAGCTTTTCTCTGCCGCTCGTCCCTCGGCGTCAGCGTTCTCGCCTCTGCCGACACGAAGCTTTCGCGTGCTTACGTGGCAGCGTCGGCTTCGGCTGGGGTGAGCGCTGCTCGCGATCGGCCGTGCGCTCTCTCGTTCTCTCCCCTATCGGCCCTCTCGGCCCTGTGGCTGCGTAGCTTTCTGCTCGGCCGTGATTGGGTCCTGCTGCTCTGCCGGTGTGTCGGCTCTGCCGAAGGTATTGGCTCTGCCGAATGTTGGCTCTGCCGAAAGTGTTGGGCTCTGCCGGTATGCCGGCTCTGCCGAAAGTGTTGGGCTCTGCCGGTATGCCGGCTCTGCCGATATGCGTTGGCCCTGCCGAATGTTGGCTCCGCCGAAATGTTGCGATCCGGGTGATATTACCGCTGTTGCCAAGCGGGCTTTTGTCGCCGACTGTACTTCTGGTCCCTGTTGCTAGGCGGCGGCTGTTGCTATGCGGCTGCTGTTGCTATGCGGCTGCGTGGTTGAGGATCAGCATGGGTGCTGGGTCGGCGGTGTGTGTGCGTGTGCCTAACTGCTGCTCCTATCCATGAGGCCTAAGTCTAAGCTATGTACAGGTGCCCTTCGTGGGTCTTGTCGTTTCCCTATGTCTATGCTATATACAGATGCCCTTCGTGGGTCTTGTTATTTCCCTATGTCTATGCTTACTCCTACTAATTAAATACTAACTTACTACTAACTTATTAATATACCCTAAATCCCAACTTAAACTAATTATTTACATATATACACTAATTACTATATATACATACTTTGTGAGGCCCGGATCGGGTCCTCACACCCCATCCCTACTTCGGGGGTGGTGGCGGATGCGGACGTATCCCCCGCGTCGGGAGATCTGCACCCGGTATCTTGTGTCTCCCACGTCGACGAGGAAACGCGCGTTGCCCCTCCCCATCTGGAGGCGGTGCTGGATCCCGTAGTGCAGCGCCCAAGGGAGTCGCGCCAGGGGCGTGTCCCAGCCTGGAGGGGTGGGAACGAGGACAGCGCCCTCGTCGTCCAGGTCCGACTCGGGCCCGGTCTCGGTTTCCGTGTCGGTGTCCTCGTTGGGCTCGGCGCGATGGTCGTCGTTGGGCTCGTCGTGGCGGTCGTCGTTGGGCTCGTCGTCGCTGGAGGTCTCAGAGGCGGACCAAGGTGCTGGGCGCCGTCGGGGGTTGGCCAGGATTCCGGGCCCGTCTCCATCCCGTCGTTGCGATGGGGGCATTCCCTCGCGGAAGCGCCATCGCCATGCGTCCGTGGCCGGCAAAGGTGTAACCCGCTGAACCGGTCGCACGGTTGCCGGCGGGCGGCCCTCGTCTGTCGTCGGGTGACTGGCGGTCGGCGGAGGCAGGCTGCTGTCTCTGTCGGCCTCGCTGGTGGCCACTGACCTGCCGTTGGCCCCTAGGAGCACCTCCCGAGGGGAGATTCCCCTGGCCAGTTGCCTCTCCAAGGCGATCCGAGTGATGGCTCGGCTACGGGAGGCGGCTGATGTGGTGGGGCCGGTCGGAGAGACCAGCAGCTGCTGCAGTCGCCTCCTGGCCGTGGCGGCGTCGTGGGCCGGTGATGCGCTAGGTCCGGGGCGGGCCAAAGGCTGCACCCTTGTGGGGCGCCTCGGGGTGCTCACCGCTGCTTGGGGGCTCCCGTTCTGGGGAGTGAGCTGTTTGGTGGCCTGATCGGCCGTCGTGGCGCCGCTCTTGGGCGAGTCCAAGCTGAGGACTACCTCCTGGTGGCGAGAGGGCGACCACGTCGTGGTGCTGCCGGGGCTACTCTCGGTGGCGGTCGCAGGCCCGGCCATGGCCGGGGCGACGGCGGCGATGAGCGGCGGTGGTTGTTCCGGGAGGGCCCGCTCGCCGTCGGAAACGACGATTACCTCGTCCTCTGACGGGCTCCCCTCGGTCGAGGTGGTCGTCTCCTCCGTGGGCTCGTCGTCGCTGGAGACCAGGCTGACCTGCGGGACATCCTCCTCGGCATCTGAGATGTCTTCGTAGGTCGGCCGACTGGTCGTTGTCGCGGGCTGGGCTGGTACCGGCGGCTCAGCGGGTGCGTGGCCCGGGGCCGTGTCGAGGTGGGCCAGGTCAAACACGAACTCCATGTTCGAGACCTCGTCTGCCATGGCTCCCACCATCTCCTCCAGCGTCAGGCCCTCGCACCAGGAGGGGCTGATCGGTGGCTCGGCGGGGTCCTCGGCCCTGGGGCCCACGTGCTCGGGCTGTGCGGGTGCTGCGAGCGGCCGTGCTCCGTCGGTAGTCCCGCCTGGGGTCGACGGGGAGGGATCGGACTCGCTCCGTTGTGGATCTGGCTCCATCGTCGTTGTTTTGTGTTGATTTGTCTTTCGTTGGCTTCGCTGGTTTTCTATTCTTATTGCGCAGTTTTCGCCGATTTCGGCGTGGTGCGATCGATTACCCGATATCCTGGGCTTATCGAGGCGGTCCTGTGCCCTCGATCGGTCCGGCAACCCTGTCCAATAATGGTACCAGGATGGTTGATCTGGGAACTCTGTTCTGCTCTTGTTTTAAACTCAACTGTGGAAACGGAGAAAAATAAAAAGATTAGCTGAAGTCGCGCCCGGACATGGGAGGTGCAGCTGTCCTCCTTGTCCGTATTCTTCCCGTCGGTCCGGCGTCGTGGTCATGGTTTGGAGGTGGCCCGAGGGGAACCTGGGCGGTGATCTTCCCCCTGCGGGGATGGGGACGTTGGACGAGCGCACTCATCATCAAGTGGCCCCCTTGACACCTTGGTACCCTCGGCCAGGGCTTCAGCCTCGTAGTTCTCCTGGTCTTCGTATGTCGTGGTGATCTCGGCGCGCTGGGTATCCTCGTGGTCTTCGTCGTTGTCTTCGGTGCCGCCTTGGTGATACGGCTTCAGGCTATTGATAATGGCGGTGCGTCGGCGGCGACTCTGGACTTCTTGAAGTCGAACGATGTTTGGTGAGAGGAATTTCACGACCAGATAGGGTCCGTCGTACTTTGCGGCCAGCTTGGCGGCGAATCCTTCGGCGGCTTTGGAAAACACGTGGCGGCGCACTAGGACTTGAGATCCCAATGCCGGTCGCCAGTCTCGTCGGCGGAGGTTGTAATGCCTGCCTTGCTCGGCGGCGGCTCGCTCGGCGTTGTCTCGGGCTACCTTGAAAATGTTTCGTAGTTGTTGGCTTCTCTCCTCGGGTGGGGTGGCTGCCGTTCCTCTCCCCGGCGTGACCTCGTCGTAGAGTGCGTTGGGCAGGCGTGGTTCCCGTCCCTGGACAAGGAACGCGGGGCTAAAACCCGTGGTGTTTGACACACTGCTGTTCACTGCGAGAGAAATCTCGGGAAGCAATTGATCCCATGTATTTTGCGGCGTGTCGCCGAGATATTGCGCTATCATGGTTTTCACTGTTCGGTTCGCTCTCTCTGTTGGATTTTGCCGAGGCGTGTATGGTGCGGTATACTGTAGTTCCATTCCCATGGACTTGCAAAACTTCTGGAAGGCTTTGCTTGTGAACTGAGTCCCATTGTCACAAACCAAAGTCCTTGGGGTCCCGAAACGGCTAAGGATCCGTTCACGGAAGGCCCGCTCTAGATACGGCACTGTAGCCCGTCGTAGGGGTGCGAGTTCGACCCATTTGCTTAATATGTCGAGGAATACAAGTAAGACCGTGTTTCCTTGCTTAGATCGAGGAAGGGGTCCCACGAAGTCGGCGCATAGAATTTGAAAAGGTTCGTCGAGTGAACATCCTCCCGACCGGTTTCTCTTTGCTCACCTTGAACTGTTGACAGCTAAGACATCGTCGCACGTAGATGGCTACCTCCCGGAATAATCCGGGCCAGTAGTATTTCTGGGCCACCCGCGTACAGGTTTTGCGGATGCCCAGGTGTCCCGCGGTGGGGTGGTCGTGGCACTCTTGTAGTACTCTCCCTCGTTCGTGGACACCCACGCACAATTTCCAGGGCGTGTACTCTTCTTCTTCGGGATGTAGTCCTATGCGTCGGTATAATTGTCCGTTTTCCTCTCGGTAGTCCGGATATTTGTCCGGCTCCTGCGTCGCATCTTCGTGATCCATCTGCAAGGGTCCTCCTGAACTTGTGCTCGCTGGACGGTGGCGAGTGGTTGACGCGACAGGGCGTCGGCAACCAAATTTAGTGTCCCACGTCGATAGGTAATATCTTATTGGAATTGCTGCAATTCCAAGGCCCACCGGGCTATCCGACCCGTGGGGTTGTCGATGGAATTTAGCCATTTTAGAGCGTGATGATCGGTGACCACCTCGAATCGGTACCCTTCGACGAAGCAGCGCATCTTGCGAATGGCCCACACTATGGCGAGGCATTCTTTCTCCGTTATCCGTAACTATCCGTAATTCCGCTCAGCGGCATTGAGCCGGCGGCTGGCGTAGGCGATGACGCGCACTTGCTCGTCTATGGTCTGCGTGAGGACGGCCCCAAGGCCGTATTCGCTGGCATCGGTTTGGAGAACGAACTTCTCCGCGAAGTCCGGACAGGCGAGGATCGGTGCCTCCGTGAGTAGATCCTTGAGCCCTTGGAAAGCCTGCTCCTGCTTCGTCGTCCATTCCCACTTCCGGTCCTTCTTGAGGAGGGAAGTCATTGGTTCTACCACGTCGGCGAAGTTGGGCACAAAACGTCGATACCACGACGCTATGCCAAGGCATCGGCGGAGCTCCTTCAGATTGGTGGGTGCTTCTAGCTCTCGAAT